>JAYECN010335365.1:0-23906 GCA_035222435.1 Microcambeva ribeirae | reverse complement strand
GAGTGGTTTTTTTTTTTTTTTTTTTTTTTTCCTCCTCTTGGTTTGTATTGTCAGAACACTTATTTCCCCTTCTGTTTTTATTTTGAAAAGAGAAAAGAGCCTGCAGCCCCCTCTTCTGTGTTATTAAGCTGGGAAGCCGGTGATTTGCCTGTGATTTGCTTGCGCCTCCCACACCCGCGCAGCCGGTGACGCACACCGCGATCAATGGAGAGCGGATGAATAAACCCGGCGTTTGCTCCTCGCCTGCTATGGAGGTGGAGGAAAGAGGGAGGGAAAACTCTCCTCCAGGCATGCAGTTTCAGGAATTGTTTTCAATACTGTTGAGGGACATTTGCCCACATATCCACACGACAGGCCCTCTTAGTCCTATGGGGTTAGGGCTGCAGTGACCTGAAGCTTTCAGTAATCCTGCAAGCCTGGCTTCAGTGCCCCGCACCGCGCTGGGGGCTATTTGAGGCCGTGCACTTAAAAATATTGGGTTGGGCTAATTGGGTTCTGCAGCTCTGCTGCAGCCTGTGCTCTTTCTGACTCTGTCTGGATTTGTAAATGATGGGAAGGATGAGATGAGGTCCCTCCATCTGTTTGTGTAGGATCCCCTAACACACTGTGTGGTGGCCCCGTAGGGCTCCCAGTGATGCAAGCTTGAAATGGCGAGTTTCATAAGTTACCTTTTTGCCATAGCGATTTGTGTTATGGTTGCTCAACAACATATCCCAGGCAAGGGAATTTCTCCTTTCACTGCAGGGCTGTGAGTAGCCAGGGGTCCTTGAGGAATGAGAATACACGGTCCTGCTTGCAGGACCCACGCATGGGAGTATGCCCATGATGATGGGGGTTGGAGGTGAAGGTAAGTTGCCCAGGATGACATGAGGTGGCAAAAGCTGAACTGAAGGTTTCCACATCTCCCATTGGCATGAAAACAACCTAAGAAACAAAGCTGCTAACCTGCTGCTGAGCACTTGGGATGTCCCACAGGGAGCAGATTGCTTGAAATGGCTGAGCTGAATTAAGAGTCTGGCTCTGAGGACTTACTATAGCATGGAAAGCATCAGGTCTTCCTCTTCCTTGGAGAATGTGTTCTAGCAGCAGAGAATCTCCTTTCCCATTAGGATGGTTAGCTGAGACTGAAAATATTGATGCTGTTGCTTGATGTCTTCTCTCAGCACAGGTCTTGTCTTCCTCTGTGTGATGCTGAGCTGTCCCCAAGTGTGGTGTGGTGCTGTGGGAGCTGATGTGCTACCATGAGAGTCAGGGCTAAGAGTCTGTAGTACTGTGAGAGGGCATGGGGTCTTTTGCTTCTGCTTCCATCTGTAGGCTTCATGTTTCAGTGAGTTATCATCTCCCTCCAAAGGACATCAGCCCTTTTCTGGAACCCATGTCAAGTGTCAGGTCTTTAGTTCACCATGGGAAGTTCCACCTGTCTCACGGATCCTAGCAGCTTGACACTGAGTGTTTAGCTTATGTGCCCCCTCCCCTTTCTGTCAGGGAGGTAAGGGAGTAGGTTGCAGCAAAAGAGAGGGAATAATGGGATAGCAAAGAGATAGTCCCGCAGGATGTGGGCACTGTGAAACTTCTGGTCACCCTTGCAGTGTCAAGCAGGAATGGTTTCCAAAGAGCATCCCTCCAGCAGATCTGTGCCAGTAAGAGGAAACGGTGTTTCAGAGACTGGAATAGCTCATACACGCAGTTAGCACCAGCCTTCAGAGCTGTCACATTAAGGATGCAGCTTGAATGTAGCTGTGCTATAGCTGCATGCGCATCACTCATGAGCAAGTGTGTTAGGCCCTACATTTCGTGCCTCAGCCTGTTTTTAATAATTGATATTAACACCTTGCCATAGAGGAAATGGACAGCAGACCGTCATTTACACACCCCATCAATAATAAACGGAGCAATGCCAAAACACATCAATAGCCAGCTTGTTTGTCCTCTTCTCATGTTCACAGTGATCCGGTCACAGAGAGGTAGAGCATGGCCATGTGAGCAGACTAAGCAACCATTAGAGAAAGTCACTCGCAGAACCAAAGTGAGGAGGAGTAGTCTAGTTCAAGACCTACCCTTCAAAGATGTTTCTAGGTCTTCAAAGCCCTATATACTATGCAAAAGCTATAGGTATGCTGTTTTCCTCAAGACTTTCTTTTTCTGCTTAATACCCCATCCCCGGTGCTTTCTGGAAATGCACTTGAGCAAATGGCTTCTGACCCGGACTGTAACAGGCCAATTAACTACAGCCCCCAATAAGGCTTTTTCCCCAAGCCCCTCCTGATCCTGGAGTCATCCTCCTAACAAGCATAGCAGGTGCTGAAACAGCTGTGCTAACTGTGTCTCTGTGGGCTCCCACGCAGTGCAGAGTTGGCATGTGGGTAAAGCTCGCTTGGCGTCTGCCTGCAGAAGATGACACGGGCTAGGAGCGTATTTGCAATGTTTTCTGTCAGATCAGGAGTGTTCTTTCTGAAGAAAATCTCCTGATCATTCCCATTTTCCACACTTTGGTTCACAGAGCGGTCTTGGAGCACGTTCATTCCTTATGGACAACACTAAACTAGAACATGCACTGCAGGAACAAACATAATGCATAACCACCATTAAAGGACATTCAGCTTACAAGATCTTACTAGAACTAGTCCATAGTAAAGCCCTAAAATGTATATAGTATGGATGTAGAGCAACTGTTTGGCTCTACATATCCTATGCTCTGGTACTGCACTTCTGTTTTATGTAGACATAGACAGTATCTGCCTGAAATCTCTTTGGTCAGCTCTTCAGCTGAGGAGAGAAGGGTTGCCTGAAGCACGAGAAATGATTATCTTAGCTCACATGTGTGTTAGATCTCATAGTTCCTCACTTCTTGTGGTCTTTGAACCAGTTTCCCACTTGTGTGTGTGTGGTTGCAGTAAGTGAAGGTTGTACAATGCTGTTGCTCTTCATTGCTCACTTAACTTTTGTCTTCTCTCCTGCATCAAGCTGCACATACATTCTGAAGCTTTGGCCTCAGTCAGTCATGCTAGGAGTGTATCCGGTATTGGTTTTCTTTTGCACTTTATGTATATAAAATGTCCTTAGATCCAGCTAAGCTCTGCTGCAGATACCTTCTCCGGGATTCTCAGTACTGAAACCATGATATTCATTTCGGCTCTGTTGTTTTCGTCCATTCACACTAGTCACTCTGTCTTGAACTTCATTACTTGTACTGTATCACTGATTGCCATTTAACTTGTTCCCCTGGATAATTCTCCTCCTCTTGCTCTTTGGAGGCTTATCTCTGCAACTAAACCTCTTGATGGCCAGAGCTTTTTCCATTTGCAGGAATCTTGCCTCAAAAGCTGTCATCTCCAAAGGAGCTGTTAAAGATTCAGAGAGTGGATGTTGCAGCTTTTACCTCATTAATTCCTTTTCTAACTTAGCATCAGGTAAAACCCAATATCCTTGGTCTGTCTTGGCTACCACTACAGTTGTTCGCCTGCGATTGACTGTCTCAAGTACAGTCCCAGGAATATCACCCCTACCCATTTTGTTCCCTTGGCAGAACCTAGCAAGTACTGTGTTTCTTTTCCATAACCCTGCTGTTTGTGGCTAGTCTGTGCACATGTGGCTTCTTCTATACTAGGACCTTTGATAGAAATCATTGGTCTTAGGGAAGCATCAGGCGCTCTGTGCTGCAGACCTGGCTACTCTTCCAGCTGATCGTGTTATTAAGTGCTCTTTGTTGCTGTTGGCTCCCTAGATTGACTGCTGTCAGCAGGGTGATAGCAGGAGACTTAAAACATTTGCTTATAAAGTAGATGCTGCTGGCTTTCTGGTACCATCTCTAAGTTCTCCTGAAACTTCTTACTCCTTTCTTCAATGTCAATGAAATTTCTATACCAGGAGAGAAAGTTTCCAACAGCTTGTTGTGGGCTGAGCTTAAGCAGAGATCATACTCCTCGTGCAAAGTGCCTTCTTACTGCTACTTTTTCTGCTTCAAACTGCCTGACCCCTTTGTGTTTTTGCAGGAGCTGGAACTAACCTGTTCACGAAGAGAAGGGTACCTTGGAGGTCCTGGGCTTCTCCTGGCACCTGCCAAGGAAACCTCTTTTGTGGTACTTGCTCCTTACAACTCAGAGCAAACATGAGAAAGCGTTCACACAACAGGCTAATTCTGATGTGGAAAAAAAAAATCTTTTGTGTTCAAGTTGAAATTGGCTCAATTTGGTTTCAGGGAAGCTGCAGGGGAATCCAAACTGATTTCCATTGGATACCTTTCTCTTTTCTTGCTGCTTTTCTTCTTCCAGCTGCCTGCTGGGGAGAAGGCAGGATAATCTAGGACCTGTTTCCCAAGTCCTCTGTTGCTAGACAAGGTACTTCTCCTCCTAGACTTGACTGGCAGAGTGGTTCTAGAGCTTGGCTGCATCTTCTTCCACGGAGATCTGTATAAAAAGAAAGTCCAAACCTGAAACTGCACCCTCACCCCCTCAAAAAAAAAAAAAAAAAAAAAAAAAAAAAAATCCAAAATAAAATCCCTTTGAAACTAAGCTCCATTTCTGACTCCTCTTCAAAACAGAAATACTTTTCTTTCCATGCAGCTCTAACAATGATCGTCTTTGCTGTCTGTTACATTATAATGTTCTCCTCTGATGTCTTCTCAAGTCCTTGCAGATTTTAAGTAGCTTCATGTGTATTTTAAGGCGCTCTCTGCCATTCCATTGCCAAGGATATTTTTAAATAGCCATTATTTTGGTGGGACATATGAAAAGCCAAGCTATTTCTATTGCTGGCTGTGTAAATACTATTCCTGAGGCTGTGCTGAAATGGCTGATGCCAGGATGTAGACAACGGTGTTTTTGGCACTGTTAGGAAGTGAAATTGTTCTTGGCAGGAGTAACCCAGCTGTTTGTTTCATCTCTACTCACAGCGAGGGCCGGCAGGGGGGATGTAGGGATTAACAATTGCTACATGGGAGAGAACAAAGGGAGAAAAATTAAGTTTGAGTGTTTTAGAAGAATTACAAACAGGGGAAAAAACACTGCCATTGCCTTTTCAATATATGGTTTAGTTTACACTTAGTTTTGTCTTTTCTAAGGACTCAAACCTACCTATACTTTGAACAAGTGTAAAATTGCTTGCTCTTTGTGAAGCAGACTGCTTTCCTTGCTGTGGAATAGTGTGAATGATTAAGGCGGTTATTAGAACTGGTGAAGACTACCCAGACAGCCAGAAGAAGAAAATTTAAATTGGCCTCATACCAGCTCGCCTTCAGATATAGAGTTTTACTAGGGATACTGTAAGAAAGGTATGATTACAGTTCATATAACAAGTTGGGAAATGACAGTAAGGAACATTAAAGGAAGAAGTAGAATGTGATCTGGATGGTCATAAAGATGCAGTTCACGCTGTCTATTTGTAAAAAGCGCCATTACCTGTTGTATGGTACTCTGACTTGCAGTGATTTGATTAATTGAATGAATCAACCTTGTTTTAAGCCAGCATAGCTGTCTAACTATGAAAGATGTTCTAGGTTACATCCTGAAAGGTCAGCATCATTCCTGTCAGCTTTTGTTTTCATGATTTCTTCATGTCAACTTTCTGGATGTATAACATTTTCAAGTAGCTTCACATAACAATGATTTAAGAAGTGTTCTGCTGTCAGTAAAATACCCGCGTAGTCCATTCTCAGCAGATATCTGGTAATAATAAAAGATTCGGATACTAGTAGCTTCAAGAATCTGTGGGACAGGATTTACTGCTGCTTGGGCAATCTAGAAAAAGCAAATATGCCTTAATAATTCAGGGTGCTGGAGGGGGCCAACCTTTTGCCTTACCTGGAGAGCCTTCCATTTTGTTGAAAACTTACATGTTTAGGAGTAGCTTCCTTTCAGACCTTTCTGTCTGATTTATGGTTGTGCAATAAGCTGTATTTATAAGAACATGTATTGTATCCCAACAGGAGAGGATCTGTAGGGTGAAGCAGACCTGGTCAAATAGCAAAGGTAGGTACCAAGCTCTGGGCACTTCTGTCCAAATCAGTACAACAGTCTCCTCTCCCTAAGCTTCCCACTGCCCGTCTCAGCTTCCACTCAAACTGCTGTCCCCAGATTTGTCTTTCTGGCTTTCTATGCCAATCAGATTAGACCTCTGTGGGTTCCTCCATCCTTCTAGCGCACTGAATTGAAATGTCTGGCTTTCCTAAAATAGTTCCCATCCTGTCTGAGAGTGCTGCTTAGAAAATTTCTATTTAAATCATTCAGCTGCTAACGATGTATTTTTGAGTAAAGCTGTTTGAGCAGAATCTGGGGACTGTTACAGATCTTATCTCATGCCGACCATTCACATTACTGCACGTAAATGTTACCCATACTGTTTTCAGGCTTTCCAGGCTTGATCCTTGCAGGGGACTGAGTCATGAATGTTTGTGTGAGAGTAATGGCATGTAAAACTAGTAGGAAGTGAAGACCATATAACCGGTTAAGTGACAATGGTCCTGATCTTCAAGATCACAAGTGCTTCCTGACAGAGTCCCTGAGAAGAAATAGTAAGAGCTAGTGGCTACCAGCTTAACAGCTCAGCTGAGCTGTGAGGACAACATTCCCTTGATTTGTCTCACTTTTGTTCTTATCCACCACCAAAACAAGGCTGACTGCATAGGGGAGTCCTGTGACCAAGATTTTTGTGTAGGTTGCCTAAGGAAGGAGTTAAATAGACAGTTTTCTCCTATAATTAACTTGCAAAGGAAAGGCTATCTTTCAGTAGCGGCAGTAGTGAAGGAGACTAGTTTCTTTCCGAAAGCACAGTGCTGTCGAGGAATACCTGATCACAAGAAAAGCCACCTGAAAAATCTGGCCATTAGCCTGGAGAGCAGTGGAGGTGGTGTTCTGCACCTTGCAGCTTCTAAAGAGGCTTTTTTGCCTCACATCACAAAACCTGATTCCTGTAACAAATGTAGTTCCTGCAGCTCTTGTGAATACGTGGGTTATCTTGCAGCCTTTAGACCCTACCAGACCAGGGATTATTAGATCAGATCAGTCCTGCAAGAGTGTCACAGGTATGTGCTATAGGATAGAGACAGGTTTTGGTGGGGCCAGGCTATAGGCATGGTACCAGACAGGGCCTTCTGATCCGTAGGTTGTTTTTGGTCCCCCTGCCATCTTGCTGGAGAAAGAAAGGAGCTGCTCTCTAAAGGTGGTCTCTCTCCTTTTTTGTTATGTCTTGGATCCTGTGTTTCACACACCAGCGTCTCACATGTGGGTAGGGATCTTAGGGTCCCCTGACAACAGTCACAGTCCATCAGTCAGAGGAAGATGCTGAGTTACAGTTTTGAGTCTAACAATGGCACCAACTTTCAATTGTTGGGAAATATATTCACACGATGCTTAACAAAACTTCTTGTTAGCAATAACTCAGGTGAGTATAAACAAATTATGTAATGCTCCCTTACACAAGTCAACTGTTTAAACGTAGAACCTAAGGCATAGCAGTAGATCACCAAAATATATAGCAGCTATTATCACAATTCATCTAACGGCTTCTCGCAAAATTAAAATGATCTTTTTGAACATTTGGCTATCCTCAACTCTTGACGGAAATATTCCCCTAACTGAAATAAATTCAACTGTCTGGTAACTACAGTCGAATGAAGCAATTAGATTACCTAGTAATACATGAAAAGGAAATAATATAGTCGCTTTGGGAACCTTATACTGAAAATCTACAGGTAGAAAATCTGATTTTGCTCAGAAAGCGGATGTATTTGTAATCCTTGAAAAGAGTGCAGGTTCTTTAAGAACAGCTTTACTGGAGGTCCCCTTCAGATCCATATTTTTCAGGGAAACACCCTTTTTGCACATACAGACTTGTTTGACAGTGGCTGGGGAGATCTAAGCAGCACAAATTCTTTCAATTATTCTTGCTGTTAACACATGGACACTTTTTTAGTCCAGAGACTGGACTGAATACTACTGTGCTCAGACAGTGGCTCCCTTCATCTTCTTTCTGCTAAATTCGAGAGACCTGTTTTGCTAGAAATCTTTCATCCTGCTCTTCTAATATAGGCTATTATGGATGGATCAGATTATCTCTGCAGTCTACCTAAGAGGAGGCGAGTTTTTTTTCAGTCTTTGACTTCAGGGTAGGTTTTTCAGGCTTCAGCTAAGCCCTGTGTTTCTTTCCTCACCAGCTGCTTTCCAGATCTGCCTCCTGCACTATTCCAGCTACGGTCTTGCTAAAGTGCTTTGCTGACCTTCTGCCATTTATTTATCCAAATCCTGAAGAGATCTTTCCTTCTCTCTTCCTGCAAGTTCCTGTTCAGCTGGTTATTTGACATGGAATTGTCTTTTAGTCCCTGATGAATGTACTTCCTTGTCCTCAAAATGCAATATATGCCCTCGTTCCCATATGCAGCAATGTACACTTGGTTGTATTGAAAAATGCATGTTCTTTGGTGGAGCCGAGCTTCCCATGGTTTCCAGATTGCTCTGCATCGTTTCTGTCTGTCAGGCTTCTTACGTCGCACACAATCAATATGACATCTGAGCCTCGCTTGCTGGTGAATGGAAGTAATAGTGAATATTTAGTAGTCTGTGCAAAATGAGTTGGCGGTCTCAATTCAGCTGCTTCTACGCAGGTGTCCGCACATGCTCCTTAAGGCCACCCTTATGTTTGGCACCTGTTGCTGTGTTCCCTGTCAGGCCCAGCAGTAGGATTCAGGACTCTATCCACCACCCGCCAAAACCCATGGCAAGGCTCCCAGCAATTCCAACATGACATCTGTCCCTTGGAGAAACTGATACCTCGATGGGCTCCCTCTCCCTCTGAGCAGGGCAAAGCTGACAGTGCAGGACTCGGGCAGAATCAGGTCGCTCGCGTCTCTTGCTCCCTGTTCGCTGGCTGTGTTGGGAATTAGGGGAGTTGAAGCACCATCAAGTAGCAGAGGGATTAACTTTGTGACTGGATCTAAATGTATTTTGTAGATTTCCTTGAGGTCTGTTCTGGTATCTGTTACCATAAACAGGATGCTTTTGACTTTGGAGAGCACTGAATGTTTCAATACGTGTGTGTTTTATTCCAGGTTTGTTTCGACAGAATGAGTTAAAATGGAATCAAGAGTACTGCTCAATGTACTTAGGTTCATTTTATGTAAATAAATGCAGTGTCCTCTTCCTTCGACAAGTTTTGCATAACACTTCGCAGATCTTGCTTTTCCATGCCACCTTATATCCCAAGAAATCCTACCTTTTCTTTCTCTGTGTTGTGCTCTCAGCAGCACTTTTAGTCTTCTGTCTAGACTGTAGGAAGGCTTAAGGACCTACCTCTGCTTAAACCAGCATCCCAGATCTTCTAATCAGGGCAATTAAATGAAGCAGATTCATCCATCACCCACAACAGTGCCTGAAATGCCTGGCCAAAAAAAAAAAAAAAAAAAAAAGTAGAGAAGACCTGTGAACTTGATTTGTCTCCAGCTTCAAAAGTGCTTTGACTGTCTGAAGATCATTTTAATAAAATCTGCTGCCTGCACAGTCAGATTGTTCTAATAAGGCTTGTGGAGATACACAGAGCAGCCCCTGAAGTGTTACTAGCGACAACAAATCAAACTACTATGGAGAAAAGCAAATGAGCTAAAAAGCAAAGTAGAGATTTTATTCCTTGAAAAGGAAGGTGAGGAAGAGCTTCAATGAAACCAACAGCAGAATCTGCAATGGAAGGTACTCTACCAGGACTCTACCAAGCCTCTTAGAATGCTTGATGCAGAAGAATACTGGAAACCCAAATGGATTATAGCAACCATGTATCCCTTATCCATATGCTTGCTGACTCCTTTGCAGAAGCATAATAATTAGGTAAGGTAGGACTTTGCCTTACAGAAAGCATGCTGACTCTCCATGAATATGTCCTTGCTCATCCATATTACCTCCTTTTTTAGTTTTAAGATTACATTACAGTTTATGCTAACTTGCAGAATTTAAGATTATATTACAGTTTCTACTCACTTGTCTCTCACAGATACCAGGCTTAAAAGTTTGCAGTTCCTTAGATCCCCAGAAAGGGGGTCACATGAGCTATATCCAGTCCTTCGGTACTGCGGCAGCTCAGAACGACAGGTTACAAGCTTGGTTTGTGGTTCGGTTACTTCCTCTTTGATTGCCTCTAGAACCGCTAAATTACTTCTAATCAGAAGACACTGAATCTCATGACTTGATTATTGCTTGTTTTATCTGTCTGGTATCTTCTCTGGACACTTCACAAGAAGGTTGTGGTTGCAGAAAAAATTCCCTTCAAATATTCTTTTTTCCTATCTCAGTAGCATGCTTTAGAAGTTATTTCCATGCTTAAATCCTACTGACTTCAGTGTTTTTTGAAAACTATATTTAGATGAACTGTTTTGAAAGCACTGGTTCAATTAGGAACGCATGCAAGACATTCTCTCTAGGAGTTTTCAATGTTTTCCTTCTGTACTAATTAAGTCTGTATCCAAAGCTAATCTGTGAAGCGCAAGAACAGCTGTACTAAGACCAAGCCAAAGGCTCACGCTGTCTCTGATGTTGGCTGGTAGTGGACGCTAAAAAGCAGTATAAAAGCAGGAGTTACACTGACGACAGTAAAGCCTCCCCTCGTGTTTTTGGCCTCTAAAAGCATCTACGGTAGTAAGGTCCACAATGTCCAGGAAAAAGTTCTTCCTTTTGGTTGGAAATCTGCTGCCAGATAAGAACGAGCATCAAGCAATACTCCTGTAAGTGCTAGAAGGAGCAACAGTATGTTTGCTGACATGATGCATCTCCTGATTTGATGAAGAAAGTCATGAAGATCCAGAAGTCATCTCTTTTTTTCAGGCAGAGGGGTAACTGGCTAGAAAAAACCTTTAAGTTATGGGGAGGGACTCCCCAAGCTCATTTGTAGCAGTTCTTTGCAATCTGCTCACATCTTTGCTCATTTTTGGGGAAGGACCCGATGTTTTTGTTGTCTAGGAAAATCTTTCCTGCATGGTAATGCTTAATGGAGGGATGATCTTTGTGAAGTCCCCTTTGTTTGTTTCCTCTCACTATATGTTGCTTTTTATATACCAGCACTAAGTATTCTGTTTTATTACTATGTCCTTTAGTCTTTCTGCAGCTCTTTATACATAGCACTTCTACTTTATAGCACTTTGAATTTAATATTTTTTTTCTTCTCTCTCCAAGAGATCACTACCACATCCCTTTTCCAAAGCATTTGGGCTCTGTGAACAACCCATGTCCCAGCACAAATTGCTATGGAATCCTACTGGGATTCCCTCCACTGTGAAAAGTAACCATTTATTCCTACCCGTCACGTCCTATTTTCTAACCAATTTTTAATTCACATGAGAACCTTTCTTCTAATCCCAGGAGGGATTAGTTTCCTAGGGAGGGACTTTTGAGAAATTGGCGTACACTGCATCAGCTGAACTGCCCATGCTTACATATGCATTGACACCCACAAGCAATTCCACAGGAGGTACAATTTAATCTACAAAAAAGCATGTTTTTTCATCCTACTTTTCTAATTATCTACTTTCTTCTGGCCTCTCCTGCTTTGCTCAGTGTTGAAGTTAGACTCAGTGATAAGCAGCTCTCTGAATTCCCCCTTGGAGCTTAAAAAAAGAAAGAAAGAAAGAAAGAGCCACTTTCTTTCTTCAGAGGGTGAGATCCCCAGAGTTGATGGATTTGACGTCATCTTATTATTCCTGGGTTATTCCTCATCTGTAACAGTATGCATTGGTGATGAGAAAAGGTAATATCTAGCTGTGGATCTATGCTTCCTACAACACTCGGGGAGAATATTTGGTGTCCCACAAACACTTACGGCATCATCTGTGGTTTATGAGAGCCATGTAAAACAAGTGCTTGGGACACATCACAATCTTTGTTTTGCTTCTCTTGTTTTAGCAGGGAGTACTAAGGATTAGCAATGCACCCATAGCCACTCAGTGTATCTGATACTGCCAAATATTTTTTATTTTTTTAATTTTAATTTTTTATTTTTTATTTCTATGGCTATCAACTGGTTTACTTCAACAGGTGAAGACAGACTTGCAGTCTTAGTCTTTCCCTTATCCAGAAATGCAATCAAACTTATTCCACTATAATCAAACTTGTCTTTTTATACAGAGGCGGCCTCAGATGTTGACCTGCTGGAAAAAGAGGTTGTCTCCAGGCTCTTCTGGATCCTGCAGCTGAGGTGCTTGTTCCTTTCACATTGCTAACAGATTTACACCACTGTGGCCTTATTTTGTAAAGAAAAAGGGTGAAAAAAAGATATTGGCTTTGTTTAAAGATGATTCCTCCCCACCCCGATCCAGTGTAGGGAGTCTGTTAAGATCGGCAAGGAGCTCAGTTCCTGAGAAGCTGAGTTCTCCCTGAGTCTGTGAAGGGCAGGCTAGCAGGCATTTTTGCTAGCAATATATAGAGTATCACTTCGAAGCCACATGTATTTTGTATTTTTCTGCCCCCTCTTTCTCTCTATTGTCACTTTTCTTTCCCCCCCCTCCATGGAAGATGCCTCGTGTTTTCAGGAGAGATACCACCGAGCGCTGGCCCAGAATGGAGATTCTGCATCCTGAACCGCTCCATTAGTTTTCCCAGGACTGGATTCAATTGACGAGAGGCTCTGTAGCCAACCCCCTTGGACTGCACATGTGTTTATTTGAATGTCAGTGGCCCACACAAGCTGAATACCTATTAGCTAGAGCATGCATAAAATCCAAAGCACAGCTACAGTTCATATCTATTGTTCAAAGTACAGATCCCTTCACTGTTGTCATTTCAGTACCCTTGTATTTATTGTATTATTCAGTCAGCTCTGAGAACTTAACCAGCCTTTCGCAGTGTTTCTTTTCTGCGAGGGTATAATATCCATCCATAATAAATATGTAGGTAAGGAATTTAAAATGCAAAACAAAACAGCAACAACATATTGCATGAGAAAACTTCAGTAAGCAAATAAAACATTCCTTGCTAGAGATGAGGAAGGAAAAATGGCAAGCTGATATCATCTGCAGTCAGTCAATAAGCAGTAGACGTGTACTTCCACTCTATTTTTTTTTTAACTCAATCTTTTCTCATTCTCCAGGACTGTTATATGTTGTGCTTTTCAAAGAATAGGCCTGGAAACGCATTGACAAGGGTTGTCACAAGGTTTTTCAGTAAGGGCTGCAAGGAGTTGAGGCCGTCAAGAAATCAAGACTGTTGTAAGTGCTACTTCTCTGGTGTTTGGACTTTCTGTGCCTGAGGGACTCTAGAAATGCCCCTCTGTATTAGCAAACCCTCCCAGCAGTGATAAGACAGAATTGTTTTCGCCAGCAGAGCTTGTAGTGGTTCTGGGAATGAAGTGAGCAATCATGGCAAACGGGTATGTTTTTAGTATAATCATCCTCCCAAATCTCTGAAGAGTTAGACCAAGCTTATACAAATGAGGAAGCATTCCTTTTCCGAAGAAAAGAAGAAAGTAGAAAGAAAATGTCTTTTGCATTTGGTAGCCTAGAAACCTACCCTATTTCAATTCTAACAAGCTGGTTTGGTGAGGTAGCACCCATTAAAGGAAGCTCAAAGTAAAGCTATTTCCAGTTGCTTTTAAATTTCATTGGCAACCTTCACCTGTACTCATTCATAGCTTGGAATAATGATAACACTCACATTCAACTTGGTAGAAAAACAGTTTAATTGGGGGGGGACAAGGGGAAAGCAAGAACTTTATATTTGGCTGGTGTTGTTCTGCTGACATGAATGTGAGTTACCCCAAGAGGAATTTTGGGCTCCAGTCCAGAAAAGCAAAAAATGCTTCTTTAAAAACAACTCTAAGGCTGCTATTCTATAATAGCGAGCTGTTCTGCTAGCTCATTAAAATCTATAGATGATGGAATATATCAGGACCTGGATAACGGTGTAGGGATCATTTTTGCTTGAGGTTGGTGGTTTGAATCCTGTCCAGATTAGTAGTGACTGAAAGCTGCAAATCTCCAGGGGTTATTCAGTGACCAACGTGAAATAAGTTGGTGGTCTCATTCCAGTTCCTAGTGGTCAGCTGTGTACATCACAGAAACCACCACTTCACTTGGCATCCTTGCTGAAAGCCTGAACAGACAGAGCAGCAATTGAGCGAGCAGAGAAGGGCACTGAAATGCCCTACACTTTTAGGATTAAGCCTTCCAGGTTGCTGTTGAGAAGGGCTGGCAAGACAGTTTGAGGGAGTCTGCATCGCCCTGCACGGGGCTGCTGCTCAGACGAAAGGAAACTGAATACCAAAGTCTGTCAACTTTGCATCTTTCATGAGCAGTGCATTCACTATTTTAAAATTTAATTTTGATGGGTAGGTTACTTGCTTTGTAGAAACATCTACAGTACATAAGCTTTAAGTACATATTCTGCCAAAGGTGTGCAGTTGTACCTCATAGCAAATTAAAGGCTAAGAATGCCCATGCTTTTAAAATGGTTTTCAGCTCTAACTGTATGATTTCCGAATGGAAACCTGGGACTGGACTTTTGGACTGCATCATCAGAGTGTCTGATAGGCAGTCAGGCCCTTAATATTTTGAACAGAGCTTGAGGCACCCAAAACTGATAGGTGCTTCTGGAAAATTCAGCTTTGAAATGTGTAAGAGATCTTCAGATGTCCTTCAAGGTGACACAGCAGCTCACCTCCCAAAATCCTCAATCAAGCAAGAGCTATATGGCCATGCAAGGCAGAAACAAGGGTCTGCAGTGACACAGTCACCTCTGAATGTGGTAGAAGTCTGCGGATTCAAACGAGCACCAGCAGCTGTGCCCAGGCCTATGCATGCAGCAGAAAGGAGTGCTGCAGTATATTCACGTACTGGCAGTGGACACAGCTCCACCCTCTAATTTGGTAACTGTGATTCCTTCACTTTAGTGACCTTGAAAATTTTTCTTTTGCCTTTGTCATGTTAAAGATATCCAGTCCGCGTTTGGCTGATGCAGAGCACTAGCAGCTAGGCTAAAACTCGGTGTAAATCTGTGACAGTCTCTATCAGCAAGATCATAATGATCATACCTAGGGGTTTTATCAGCTGCAGCTGTCACACTGTTTGCTGGATAAAAAATGTTCCTTGAAGCACATGACCAAAATAAACACCCTAGCATCTGTAGTGTTACAGACAAGCAATCTCTGCTGGAACAGTGACCTGGATTTACTAAAGTCAAGGTGTCAAAAAGTTTCCATGTGCAGCATGGTCCAAATGTAACTTTTTTGGCATTTCTTTCAGTATTTTGATACCATTTACCAGAAGCCCATTTACTGTCACTATTATGTACACTTCTGCCGATGGCGTGTAATCATTTAATGTAATGCTTTTTAAGAAGTCAGCGAAAGTGCTCTTAACTAATGAGAGTTCTTAAGATACAGTGGGTCAGGTACAAGCATTAGCAAAAAAATTTAAAATAGAGATGAGTCTTTTGCCTCTTCAGATGCCTGTGTGTGTGTCTGTGCACAGGAGCTGAACCAGTGCTATGGGAATGATCCATAGATGTGATGTTTCAACACAAGACCTGCACATACGTATATAGCTCAATGTTGCAACTTTAAGAAAAAAAATGGATGGGATGATTTATGTGAACCATTCCAGTATACTCAGCAAGAATGATCTTGCTCCCTGCTATGTTTTATTCTAATGCTCTAGGCCGCTTTCTGAGACCAGTCAGCTCACATTTCAGTTCTTACATACATCCTGTTTTGTGCCCTCAGTTTTGCCCTTTGGGCATCCAACAGGAGGTTTTGATCTGAAAACCAAATATAATAAATACCCAATATATAAGGACCTAAAGTAGATAGAGAAAATTTGAGGTCTTTCAGAACTTCCTTTCAAGTATGAATCCAAAACTAGCTGTGGTTTGGTTTTGTCACAGGAAAGGGAAAAGAAGACTGAGGTTTGGCCGAGCACAAAATAGAGCTACCTTTTAAAACATATGCATATTTGGGAAATGCATTGACTCAGAATAAGAAAACCAGGACTTGTGTACAATGAAATGAAACAACCCTTCAAAAAAAAAAAGGAGAGGAAGAACCTGGGAATTTGCAAGGTCTCTGCAGTTTTGTATATCATGTATATCATCATTAGTGCTACTTTTAGTCGAGAGTGGTTGAAACTGAAATTATCTTCTCTTTATAAGCTTGGTCAGACAGTATCACATCTGACAACACGTGATTTATTCCCGAGCAGCACAGTGTCTATCACTGGGCACTGTTGATGATCTTGGTATCCATAGATACCATGGATGCATAAGCCTGATGCTGGATTTGTCCGAAGAGAGCTCATCAGCTGTGATGTCTAGTGACAAATTCCAGCCTGTGGACAAAACTAAGTAGTACTGTCTAGTGGTAGAGAACGCAGTCTGTTTGCTCATCCTGGACGGCCACGACACAGAGCTACACTAGGTGAAAAACGGCCAGCAGAAGATTGCTTTGCCACAGTCTGTTTTCTTTTTTCCATGCAATGATGAAAGTGCCTGGTGTTGTTTTTTTTTGGTTTTGTTTTTATGTTATACTGTCTTAATTGTATCTTTAGGTCTCCCAGCAACGTGTGAAAAATTACAGGGCATTTATCTTCATCCTTAGAAAGGGAAACAGAAATATTCCTTTGTTACAGATGGAGCACCGAGGCAGAAGCAGGGCAACGGGCAGATGCAATAATATAGTTAGCTTGTGTTTATTGACCAAAGATGCCCATTTTGAGGGTGAGTTCTCCAAACACTTGAAAAGGTGAACAATAGGCATGTTTAAAACCAGTAAAGCCACTCTACTTCAGATTTTGAATGAGAGGCTGAGAGTTGTGGGTCCCAGGTAGATGGCAGAACCTCCCTGCAGCCTCAGAGACAAAACAAATTTTTGATGTGTTGCTGCACTCAGCCTTTCCTACAGACCAGCTATGGGCAGCTGCATCTACAGCATGTTGAATTCAGGCCACTCTGCCTGCTGGCCATTATAGATCCCCTTCTGCCACATACTTTGCCAGTGATCCAAATAAATATTTGCACACTCCTTCATAAAGTCCTGGTCTAAGAGTCCTGGGTTCCTTTCCTGGGTCTGCAAGCACAGACTTGCCTTTTGGTTAGAGCTTTATCCTAAAGAGATGGGATAGTAAATTAAGATTGGATCTGCCAAAGGAAAGGGTTCCAATATGAGCTCTGTCAAGCCTCATCTGTCTGTAGAGGGTGTAAGTTGTTACTCCTTAAGGCAGGAATATATGAAGTCAGGCACTAATATTTGCATGAGAAAGTTGTAACTGACTGTAAGGTAGTCTATGATCTCATCCAAAAAAAAAAAAAAGATAAGTTTCATTGTGTTCCTGCTTTGCCCCTATTTAGCAGCTAGCCTTTCTGTTTTGTGCGCCATGTGTTTATGGAGTACTTGGTGACGCTTATTTAGGTTGTTAGAAACTAAAAATAATCAAGGGAATATGAAAGAGCATACACTGGGTCATAGCTTCAAGAGCAGCTGAAAAAAAAGCATGCTGTCCTTCATTACAGAGCACTAAGGTTATAGGCAAAATACAGCTTTTCTGAGACTGCTCAGTGAAACACATACAACCTGAACACAAAGCAAGTATTCCATTCAGCCTGTGAGTGCTTGTGAAATTTATTTTTTGCCAGCTTTTACAGTCCACAGCCTTCTCATTCAATCTTGAATAATAGCTTTGAATTGAGCTGTAAAAGCTTCCGAAGTTTGAAGTCTTTTGACAAGTTAATTTAGCTGTATGGTAAAAAGTTTTTCCCCCAGATAGAATAAAGCCATCATATCATGAATGTAGTAGTCATCCAAGGGAAAGAAAACACCATTAGGATTAGAAATGATGGGCTTTATAGAGATAGTTTGTGGTTTAGTGTAATCTACTATCAATATTTCAGTAGAAAAATATTCTACTCATCATTCAGCTGGAAGTCAATATCTTCACTTAAAACCAACACCCAGGGGCCAGGCTGTCTATATTTTTTATTGAAAAGTAACTTGTTGCTTTTAGGCATTTTTTATTTTTTTGTCATTTTTAAATTTTTTTAATGTTTATTCCTATTTTAATTGCTTTTTATATTTTTTTTTGCCCTGTATCATGATGTCTTTTTTTCTTTTTTTTTTTTTTTCCCCTGGTTAAAAGAGATGGGATAGAAAAATGAATTAATATTTTCTTTAAGGCTCCTATTACAGACACACACACACACACATTTTTTTTCTCAGCAGCTGCCATGATTGCAAATTTAAGGAATTAAACATTTTAAACTGTCTTCCATAAAACAGTAACATAGTAATATTATATATATAAAAATGTACTAAATATATACATATATTAAAAATATTTTTTTCCTTTCCATATTAAGAATCAGGAAAGCCATTGATAAATGATTGATAAAATAAGTGTATACAACAATTATTATGATCTCAGCTTCACCCAAGTATGCATTAATTTTAGGCCTATTTCATTTTTCAGTTTAATCAAGAGGGAAGACAACGCTGCTGTTAAACCTTTGAGACAGCATCTTATAATGGCTGCAGAATGTTCCCCTCTCCTCTCTTATATAATGTAGTTGAGAGTTTAGATGTAATTGCTAAATACTTTTAAAAACTAGAATAACTTGTTCAAGTAAAGGACAAGCAAGGAAACATTGTATGTTTATTGTACTTAGGATAAAGTGACTGCCATAATAATCACAGAATAGCTGGTGCTGGAAGGGACCTCTGTCCTCCAATGTTCAACCACCCTCACAATGAAGAAATGTTTCCTTGTGCTCAAGCAGAATTCCCTCAGTTTTCAGTCTGTGCCCATTGCCTCTTGTCCTCTCACTGGCCACCTCTGACTCTGGCCTCTTGACCCTCTGCCTCCAGATATTTATAAATATCTCTAAGTTCCTCCCTTAGCTTCTCCACTTCAGGCTAAAACAGGACCAGCTCTCTCGGCCTTTCCTCATAGGAGAAATACTCCAGACTTTAAATTGCCTTTGAGGCCCTTCACTGGACTTGCTCCTGTAAATCTCCCTTTCTTGTCCTAGGGAGCCCAGAAATGCACACAGCGCTCCAGGTATGACCTCACCTGCACTGAGAAGAGGGCAAGAATCAACTCCCTCCAGCTGCGGGCAGCTCATCCTAATATAGCCCAGGACACTGTTGGCCTTCTAGGCCACCAGAGCGCCCTGCTGGCTTCTGGTCAACTTGCTCTCCACCCCGGTCCTTCTCTACACAGGTGCTTGCCAGCTAACCGACTCCTAGCTTTCAGCAGAGCCAGTTTTCAGGTCACCTCACTGACCATTTAAACTAGCCTGTACTGTACCAGCTTGCTTATGAGGAGTTATGGAAGACAGTGCCAAAAACCGTACTAAAATCAAGGTAAAAGGCATCTGTGGCTCTCCCCTCATCTACCATCCTTCCTGTGTGCCATCTTGCTTAGCGGGATTTCCCCTCTCCGAAGCTGCACTGATGGCTTCCGAGCACCTCCTTGTCCTTCACTTGTCTGGAAAGAGTATCCGGGATTAGTTGCTCCTTCGCTTTCCCATGGACTGAGGTAAGGTTGACTGTCCTGTGGCTTCCCCTATGTCCCTTGCTGTTCTTGAAGACAGGGGTGACATTTGCTGCCCTCCAGTCCCAGGAATCTCTTCTAGTCACCATAATTTTTCAAAGATAAACGAGAGTGATACATATGACAACGTTTTTTTTTTTTTTTTTTTTTTTTTTAATGTTTAAACATGCAAAGGAGAGAAAATTTTACCTTTTGACCTTAGCTTTGACTTTTTGTCTTTATTATTATTTTTTTAAGTGACAGAAAAGGGCTTGAGTTTGTACAAGACAACAGCAATAACTTGTTTCTTAGAGATTGCTCTCTAATGCTTCAGATTTAAGCTTTTTAGTCCTTGAGTGATGAAGACTTGATGAAGTGTTGGGTCTGCAGACAAGCTGGAAAAATTGCTTCTGGAGCCAAATACAGGCTTCTCCGGCCTCACCAAGCACTCCCTTAAGTGGAAGAGAACCACCTTGTTCCTCTTTATAGCTCACATTAAGCCAGACAGAATTGCTCTGCATAGAAGACAGATTTCACAGCCTAGCAAAAGAAAAGAAAAATCTCTCTACTGCCTGAGGCATTCTACAGAGATACAGCAAGTCCCAGACAAAGCAAAATTCACTAGGATAAAACAAAGGTAGGCAGGTCAGAAGGGAAACGCAAGAATAGGGCAATGGGAAATTATCATTCTGTTGAATTAAACACATGTTTTAAAGCTGCTTTTTCTGGTGGCTGAAAGGAGTAAATAAGTGATGATCTAGGAAGGATGTAGAAGAAAAGGGAGTGACAGTAAGGCAAAGAAGGGTGGCTGCAGGGAGGGAAACATCAAGAGAGAGCAATGATGGCAACTCAGAGCGGAAGGAAAGTAAGAAAGCAATCAGCACGATGCCTAGGCTTGACCTTCTTGTGTAAAGAAACAACTGGCACTACTGCTTGGGGCACTACTGCTTGGAGTAGGTGTTGGTCTGCAATGGTTAGGCTGTAGGAGAAGGTCCCACCGTGCTTCTCCCTAACTTCCTGCTCTTCTTTCCAGCCAGGGTGATAGTGGAAGAGGAGAATTAGTGTGGAAAGCTGAGGCACTTTCTTTTCTTTTTTTTTTTTAAACTTTCACCAGGTCCATGTGACAGGGAAGGGAAATGAGCTGGAATGTTGTGATGGCTGTTTCCTGCTTAAGAACATCCAGAAAAAAAATTGAACCATTTTTGACAAATAAGAAGTAGAGTTCGGCTAAAGATGAGGTGGAGGTGGGCGGGAAGCTCTGTCACTGCATTTTATTTAAGTCTTTATGAATTAGCTCTGCCAATTTTTTTTTTTCTTCAGATGGCTTTTGAGTAAACTTTTTAGCTATAATTACAGCAAAAACAGACTACTCCATATACAGTTGGATTTAACATATAGGAAGAATTCTTTTTCATGTTAATGTTTGAGTTTTAATTTATATGAACAATGTTTAATTTTCTGTCATTATGCACAGGTTAGCCTAGACTGGATATTAATAGCTATACATATTCACGCCCACCACCACCAGTACTGCATCAATCAAATTTTGAAGATAAAACTTACACTCCATGGCAACTTTTAGGATATAATTTTCCTTTCTTCTTTCATCTTTTTAAGCTACTTGAGCAATGCAGAAAGCAAGAACTGCAGCCAGGCAGCAGTTTCCTCAGTTTGGAGGCAACAGATTGGGTCTATAGTACAGCATATGACTCTTAACAAAAAAGGCATGGACAAAGGGGAGACGGGGTGAGTACCTTTGGACTCCACTATGTTTAGATGCTGAAATGGCCACTTAGGCAATGTGTTTGCTGCAATTTATGTTGGTCACCAAACTGTACCAGAAATAGGGAGATGCCAGAGCGTGAACAGCCACCTGGCTGCCCACACGTTGTTCCTACATGAACCACCGATCATGAGATCCATAGGGGAACTTTCAACATAATATTACGTTGTCAGCTTCTAGTCTTAAAGCGCTTATACCCATATGTCTCTTGGCACTTAAAAAATAATTTAGAAGTGTATTTACACACACATATATACATACATGTGAGCAAGCAAACTGGCCCAGAATAAAGATAGCAGAACAACCATATGAGGAAGCCTAAAACCTCACCAACCAAAGAATAACAAACAAACAAGCCCACAAGCCAATATAACCTAAAAATGAAACAAAAAGGGCTTCAGCTTCATGCAAAAGTGGTGCTCTTCATGCCAGCAATGTTCTTACGGATATATTAAAGGGAGAATATTCAGACTTTCTACAAGACAGGCTATGTTGCCCATTTTGTCAAGCTTAGGATAATTGAAAGTTAATGTCTGTTGTAAGTTAACTTGAATAATGTATTATCTTAATAAAGCCAGACTGGGAAACTTAAGTTAATGGGATGCTCTTTTTGATGGAACTGTCAGACTAATTCTGACCTCTGCCAAGATATGAGCATGTTGTTCACTGCAAGGGGAAAAAAACAAAGAACTGCAGGGGTCAAATCAATCTGGCAAGGATTTTTAGATGGGTTGCCCTTTCGAATGGCACTGTAGTTAAACATCTCAAAAGAAAGTTGTGTTTTTACACTACAGCATCTAGGCAGATTTTCAAGGAGGGACAAAGTTGTTAGCAATTCCTTTCAGGTCTCAAGATTTTGTGTAAATCCAGATGGCTGAACTACAGGCGCTCGCTATTCTTAATGGAAAAATCTGGAAGTTTTTAAAACAATTTAGCAAGAGCCAATTAATCAAAACTACCACAAGCGTGCTGGGCTGGCTGCGCATTGAAAGCTACATTTTGTATCGTCTCAGTCAAGGATTTTGAGAAACTCGTGAAAGCCAAGCAGGAAGGCCTGCACATTTAACGCGTGATGACTATGGCCCAGTGACCGTGCTCACTACTACAAGATGTGTGAAAGTCCGTCACTGTGCCCGTGCTTTGTAGCATTAACTCCTTTAACGCTGTGTAATCCAAGGGCTCCACCTATGTGAAGCACAGGATTTCTCTGGCAGCTGTGCGTGCACGCCAGAGGAGCGTTCAAACCATGGCCTTCAACTCGGAGAGAAAGCAAGTGAATAAAACAGTCTTGATATTGGGATGTTTGATGATACCCCTAGCCTGATCTGCCTACCCATTCCTAATGTATCTCAAGCAGAAAGCTCTAGTCAGGCTCAAGGGTGTCCATCAGCTGAGCTCTGTGACATCAGGTAGTAGCTGTTGACGTTTTTTGCTTCCTATGATACGCAATGTTTGTACCACGTCTTCTTAGTTTCAGGCATTGTGCTCATCAGAGGTAATAAGCAAACTAGAAGTTGTGCCAACCATGGGCTTGGTCAATCAAGGAACTGCAGCTGAGAAGATTTGGCAATTCCCCTGGGTAATTCTTTAGAAAACAGAAAAATCACTTTGATATTGAACGGGCTGCTAGGAAAGGCTGGTAGAGGTAAGGACGTGGAACAAGAAACAATTCCTGTTTGTTAGTCTAGGCAATTCAGGCAAACGTTTCCTCTTTGAACTGTGCTCTCCCTTTTAATTTTTTATATCCTGAAATAGCGTTTCAGCAGTCTGGTGCAAAAAGTGGTGTATTTACAGCCGTTTTCCACAGATGGTTTTAAAAAAGAAAAAAACACTAAAAAAAAAAAGCACCTTAGGAGTGGGATCCTGGATGAAAAGAATGGACAGTAAAATTTCATATTCCACTAAAATATAACATATCTTTCACGTATTTTCTATGGTACCACTGAATAATCCATCTCTGTTGGTATCCAGAGAAGCAAACATCCATAGTTTCAGATATTTTAAACTACTGAAGAAGACAAAAGATGGTGTAACTTGTCTTGTTAAAGGGAGATGAAGAATTAACTATAAAAGCACACGATAGTTACAGTAGCCTCTGCTAGCTCTGTCCTCAGTCTCATGTTTCTCAGAGCCAGACTGATGTAGGTTCATTTTTTCCTTGTTGGATTTCCACGTGTTAGTGCAGGATAGAAGTTCAAGGATCCCTAACGTTTGCCCAGCAGCACTTGGCTTGAACAGAGGCAGAGGAAACTCCCCTAGGTACGTTTGGCACCACGTACAAAAGCGGGATATGTCATGAAGGAGACTTTGCTGCTTTGCTCGGGGATGTCTCGGCTATCGTGACAAATGAGGCAGGGGGTGGTGGTCGCGACATGACGGAGCGGCCACCGGCCGCGGCGGCCGCCTCAGCGCCGCGGGCCTCGCGCCGTCGCCTAGGCGACGGGCCGGGAGCCACGCGGGGCAGCAAGGCGTGGCCTGATTGGCTCCCCCCGCGGCGGCACGCGCGGCCTCGCCCCGCCCCCTGCCCCCCCCCCGCCCAGAGGGCGCGGGGGAGCCGCGGCTATAAATAAACCCCGCGCGCTGATTGGCCGGTGCGGGAAAAGGCTGGCCGCACCACGTGACTGCTCCAGCGAGAGGGGAGAA
>JAYECN010335262.1:0-23910 GCA_035222435.1 Microcambeva ribeirae | reverse complement strand
GAACCCGATACTGCCAGCGTCGGGCCCATAGCTGATCCTACTATTTGTAAACTCGATTCACTGTTTTGAAGGTGATGGGACCTACAGTCAAGAGACTGCTCACGAATCTGGTACTGCCGGAGTGGGGCCTATAGTTACCACAGTGTTTGGTATCCCTGTTAACAGATGACTCCGGCTGCCCCCAGTCCCTCTAACCTTTGAGGATCGGCTGGAACGCAAGGGGATTCATCCCTTACCAAATTTGCCCTCCTGCATCAAACTGCAACAGCAGACTGCCCTGTGCAGACAAGGGTGTGAGACACAGCAAGGAAGCACGTAGGGCCTATAGGGCCCAGGAGCAAGCGCAGGGGCCAGCGGGAGCTGGTCCCTCTGCAGTGCCTGGTTCTCTCCATTTTGGAGTTCTGCACCCTCAAATTTAGCTCCCGACTCGCAGGCCACCTGCAGCACAGCGGGTTTTAGGTTGTGGCAGATGAATTGAAACCTGGGGAGTGACAGGCAGCGCCCGATACTGCAAGCCCTCCCACCACCCAGCTTCCGCCAAGCAGGGAATGTAGCGGCAACCATCAAAGCTAAATATTTCAGAACAGATTTTACTGCTTGAAGATGTGTGAGAGAGGATTTCAGGACTCCTCTATTAGAAAAAAAAAAAAAAGTAATAATTAGAAGAATATTGTAAACTAGAAGCTGAGTGTTTACAGCTGTTTGTCTTGTTTTACTACTTCTGTCAGCTCTTTCCCAAATAAGGCCGATGAAGCAGAGGGATATTCTGTCCATGTGAGAACCATTTTTATATTTCATTAGAGCAAACGCATGATTAGATCATCAAACATCATCACTTTTCAGGAGGTCGATGTGTTCTGTGGACGCTCTGAACTGTAGCCGGGAATGTTCAGAGCTAGGCACAGGGAATTGCTGGGAAATGTGGTGTTGAGCGTGCCGAGCAGCAGGTAGGAGACAAGCGCAAAGGGCACGAGGGCTGCGGCTCCCGGGCAGCGAGGAGCGTCCACAGGACCCGCGCACAGCGGCGACTCGGGCTGCGGGAGCCAGACGTGGCTGGGGTGCCCGCGCGGGGAGCTGAGAGGGAAGGGAGCCAGCTGGGGGTTTCTCTACCCGTGCAGGCCAGAACAGGAGTGTGAGAGTTGCTCAGGTGGGGTCAGAGTGAGAGTGACAGGTATTACGCCTATCGCAGCGCTGTGAATCGGCTTCTTGCCCCGTTTCCTTCCCCCGCCTCTTTTTAGAAGGAATAGTAGGAGAGGAATGGCAGAAAGGGAAGCTGTGCAGGGGGGCTGTGAAGGAGCCCAGCGAGGTCCCTTTGTGCAGGGTCCCTGAACTGCAGCTCAGCCCCCCGGGCTGTCACGGGGAACGAAGCTGAGTGCATTTTTGCACCCAGAATTGCAAACCTGCAGTTAACTGGAAAATGACCTTTCTAAGAAGAACGTAAAAAGGATTATGACCATAAACCAAAGTATCTCTAATTAATACCCCAGAGAAATGTTTTTATTTCATGTTTTCTTAATACTAAAGTGTCCTAGTATTCTAATGAAATATGTTAACTCTCCTGCTACTTCAACCTGACAGAGGAAAAATACGGAAATACAATCTGACACCTACAGCCATGATGCCAACTAAGATGGCATTATCTTCTGTATCTGCATACTGTGCTCGTAGTCCACATATTCACTAATTCAATCAGTGTTTATAGCAAATTAAACTTGAGCAAGTTTATTATTGTCCTGCTTTTATTCCAAGGACTCCTCCTCATTTCAAAGCGATGGTGAGTTTACGTATTAGTAGGCGAAAGCGGCTGCGCTCCTTTTCTGAAGCCTGTCTGCTGCGCAGGCAGCTGAGGCTGCTTCTGGACAAACTGGACGAGGGAGCAACTCTGCTGCTGCTTTAAATGTCCCTTTTTAATACGAGTTGGAAAAGTGCAACCCGCACGCAAGGCCTCTGCTAATTCACATGTAGGAGTTTGATTGATTTGTTAGTAGCTGTGCATAGAAAGCAAGAAGATGAATTATCCTTGGAAAAACAACTCCTGCTGCCAGCTATAGAGCTGCAGAGAGGCCAGCGCGGAGCAGCATGGGCTGGTCCCAACAGTGTTTTACTAAAGGGAACAGGAGGAAAAGATCAGTAGATGCTTATTCATTTTGCTAGTGTTTTCAGGGACGTAGGCTAATAGAGAAGCAAATGTTAGGAAAACATGTTTAAAGAAAAGGCCAATAGAAAGGAAACCAGAGGAATGCATCTACTGACAGACTTCTGTGTGAATATTTTTTAATTTTGAAGGAAATGGGAAGGGATTAAGACCAGGCAAGATGGAAACTCATGAAGAATCAAATGAAGGACCATACAGATAATTATTTTGTAGGGTCATAGCTATAGAAGAGGAATGAGATGAACAAGCAAATGAAAAGACTAGCTCCCTGACAAAGCTTTTTCATGTGAACAGCTATTGTAGTTGTGGGAAGGTTGCTTGTAAAATGATGAGATGACAAAGTAATCTGTGTTCTCAAGTCATCATGCACAAACGGAATAAACACTGGGTGTTTACTGTGACAATTGATTGGGCAATAACTTTCCATCTTTGACTTAGGAATTTCCTAAGCCCTTAGTTGTCAGCTGGCTTCTAGATGTGCTCCCTTCCACGTCCCTTCATGGCTGGATTCCACTGCCCCCAAAACCATGAACAGTGAATCCTATTAGTGAATCTTGCAGGCAGCAAGAGCTCACAAAAGGCAGAGGCAGATGGCAGCCAGCCAGAGGGAAGGTCTCCTCAGGACGTTACTACGTTGCATATGGCCACGGTGGCACTGTGCAGCCTCCCTGTGCAGCTGAGACCGCTCCGCTGCAGAGCAGTCACGGAAAACTGCTATTTGTGTGTCTGACAGAGCACTCAGGATGGAAGGATTTAATAAGCCTCATGATCTTACTTAAGAACAGGAGAGATTTTTTGTTGGCAGGGTGATTTATTAGTGGTTGTATCCATTAACATTTTTTAAATGTTCAATAATTCCTTCTATACACCTTGTAAATTAATCTTAATAAATATGCAGTAGGAATCAGCTTACCCCAGTAATTGACATTTAATAGCAAGCAGTACCTATAATTTACTAAGATAACTTTTCAGTGAAGTTTAACTCTTAATTAGCCCTAGGGAAGGAGCTAACCCTCAAGCAGGGTTATTTGTTTATAAGATGTGTGGGTGTGAGAAAACATGCACGTACTTGATTTTCTCAGTGTGTGCAGGGTGGGTCAAGAGTGCAAGAATAGTTAGCAAATGGAAAACAGATGTAGATAGATAGATTTTCTGCTATTGCTTTTATCATCTTCTTTTATCATCTTATCAAGTTCACAAGTTACAATTTTAAGGATTTTTTTTTCCTTTCATGTATTTTAAATATATATCATTGTTTATTTTTATGGCATAGATAGACAGGCTAAGGCACGTTAGAGGAGACAAGATCCCGATGGAATTTCCCTGTGAGAGTTACTGTGTCCTAGGCCAATTTTCAGTAGGATCTTCCATATGAGACTGACATTTGATGATGGTAATAATAAAGTTTCAAAGGAAGCTGTGATTTTAGAAAGAGACATTACTTCAGGGATATTGGCCTCCCCAAAGTATTTTCAAAACTGCTGATACTTGATCTTTGCTTGTCCTCTCAGGATCTCTTTTGATTGTCCTGCAGAACTCATCAAAGATAATCTCCAAAGAAAACTGGGAGCCAGTCTCCAGGAGGGAGTCAGCATTCAGAAATATGACTTGCTTGCAGTAATGCAGAAACTGAGAAATTGTTCTTGCCACATACAAAGGTAGGCAATAATGCTTATTTTCGGTAGTTTCACTCTGTGCACTCTTACCTAAACTTACTTAACTTGTTGAAACCATCTACTGCACAGCCTTTGTTCCTAGTGACATTTTAATTCTTGCTAAAGATAAACAGACTCATCACATAATTACCTCCCTGCTATTAATTATCAGACCTCTCATTTTGCCTGTGATTGCTACCTTTTGGGGGGCATGCTGCTTTAACAACAATGACATATCGAAAGAGAAGACACTTGGAGTGAAATGTAGAGCTGTAGAAATATTCCTATATTTTGAGATTGCTTTGTGGTAATTTAAGTACTTCTCTCGGTCTTTCCTTCTATTTCCCTTTCCCTTTCTTTTAATTCTTTTCTCATTCCCTTCCTTTCCCTTTCCCTCCCCTTCATTTCTTTATTTACTGTATTTCTGGCCAAACTTTTTCAGCTGTGCACAACCATTCAATTTCTGAACTGTCCACTTCATTTAGAAGTAAATAAACAGCAGACCAACAGCTTTTGCATGTTCCCAGCTTCAAGTCAGTGAAATTCTTTCCTCATTACAATTACACAGGAGTCTAAGAAGTTTTTGCCTCCACACCATTATAATCATTTCATGCCCACGTTCGTTACTACTTTGATATAACTCTGTATGAATTAGGACTTCTCACAGAAAGCGGGAGGTGATTCCTTCCCCCAGCTCATTTCCAGGTTCGGGGAGATTGTATCGCCCATGGAGAACACAATAGTTGCAGCCAGTATGAGGTGCATTTGCAAAGTGCTGCTTAGGAATTAGACATCTCATCATTAGCAAATAATGGAGATTCAGAGGCACAGCTCTCTTGCTGCTTTGAAAATGTACCCCCAATAAAACCTGTAATTTGCTGAAGTTAAGAGATGGCAAACCACATTAAAGCACATCATAATTTTCAGGGAAACCATATGTATGAGCCTGAAAGTCCTGAATCAGCTTAATTCTGGGTAAGTATTCTGATTCCCTTGTAACTTCCCCTTCCCCTGGCCTGGCAGCCAGGGGAGGGCACAGGCACCTTCCCAAAGAGGCAGCAACACAACTTTGGGGAAAGAGCAGCTCTGCCGCCCTGCACTCCGCTCTGCCCGCAGCACTGATAGGAGACTTTGCCATTTGTGTTATACTGCCTGCCCCCACGGGAGAAAATGAACGAAAATGTGGGGCCTGAGGGAGAGAAGGAACTTGCTAATACATAAATGCAAAAGGAGCTGGAAATAATGAAAGGAGAGAAGTATTCCTGGTACAAAAAGGAGCTCGCTGATGCAGTGGGTGCTCCCCCTCTGAATGGAGCTTTCTAATGTCTCAACTCCCGCTGTCATTGGGGATCTGCTAAAGCGATCAGGCCAAATACTTTCATCTCCCAATTCCAGCTACAATTCTGTTTACTTCTACAGTTATTTCATATTAACACCAGGATATTAGAGAGCAAAATTTGGTTTACTGCAGTTGTAACTAATGAAACGGTGTGAAATTTCCATTTTCCAGCTGAGACTCCTAAGCGCAGAGGCAGAGCCTGTGCCTGGGGCTTGCACCCGCTGCTGCTCAGCTCATGGGCCAGCGTCCCAGGAATTTTAAGTTCTGTTTCCATGTTCACTCTGGATCCCACTTTTCTTACGTCTATGTAGCTACGTATTGATTCCCTTGTAAGAGCTACAACACCTTCTTCATAAGCTCTTGCATCAGCAGACAGACATCACGTATACATATGCTTTAAGAGAGTTTTCTTGAACAGACATGATTTTCTAAGCTGGTGGTGTTGTAAAGGAAGAAGAAGCATCCTTAATTCTTGATACTATAAACAGAACTATTACAGAGTGACCAAAAAGATATGCTAAACAAGTTTTTTTTTGTTTATTTTGGTGGGCTGAGTGGCTATACGGAGGAGGTGTTTATGAGTCTTTCCTTTGGGGAAGGATCTTAGGCTGATATCATTGTACTTGCTGGTGTATATCATTTATTCCTCTCCAAGCTAATCTTGGTAATGAAGTTTGATATGTCGGTGTGTGACCAGCCTCCTCGCAAAAATTAACATATATTGTGTAAAACCTACGTTTGTTCTAGAATTTGATTTTATTGATAATTTATGTAATGACTACAGAACAAAATCTCAAAATAGTCCACCTAGGGAGGATGAGGAAAAGTTGCTCAGAAGCTTTATGCAGAATGAGAATATCCACCTCTAATGCAAAGGCTAAGAGAGCCCGGTGTCCATATGCAGCAGGATATATCCTGATGAAAAAAATGGAGTTCTTAGGGATGCAACACTATTTTATGCTGCTGCTTGTACCTTTGAAATACTACTAGCCAGCACAATGTTATGTACTAAAAAGGCATTTGTGTATTAATATACTTCACATCAGCATCTAAACTGGCAACCAGCAGGAGAGCATTCTGTGGGGCCTGGCACGTGTCTGAGGAACTAGGGCAGCCATCAGCAAGTCCAAACAGACACAGCGCGACGGTGTGGACACGCACACTTCTCAAACACTCGTATTTGTCCTATACCTGTCCTTTTCAGTCAGTGTTTAATAATTTTTTGTAACAGTAGGTAAGTCTTGAAACTTAATAGACTCTCTGAAAGTGAGTACCTTAACAAAGGCATGGGCCAACCCAGTCTAGCAACCGAGCATCTCTCCTGATTAGTGCAACTGTCTCTATCTTTCTGCCTACTACATCATTCTTTAGGGGTGGGATGGACAGTGAGAGGACAGAGAATTCAGAAAAAAAAAATCCCGAAAAGGAAAAGATCTTTAGAGCTTCAAACTTAGTTTTTCTAGCAAAGCATTTGTTAAAACACAACACAAAGTGCTCCCTTAAAAACAAACAAACAAACAAACAAACAAAAAAAAACCCTGACAGAAAAAGATAGAGTGAAGAAATGTAGGTTTTTATGTGTGTTTTTACTCACAGACCGTAGAGGGGTAGGATGATGGTTTCTAAGGGAACACATTTAAACCAAACTGGACTGTAAGGAGGTTCAACAATTTGGCCCTGTTTTCGAGCAGATAGATTGCAAACTTGCAAGTGTCCCCCTCCTCTCTGTTCTTCCACTGTGTTCTCTTGCATTTGCTTTCTTTGTAAGGGAGAAGAGGACATCTCAGTTCATGGAATTTCCCTTTGGACACGTGACAGTGCAGGCCCTGCGCCCAGGCCCCCGGGCGGCAGCAGCCCTCCTTCCCTGCTGCTCCCTGCGCGCTCCGTAGGCAGCTACACGTGCACGCCCTAGGAAACCTTTCCTCTGAACCCCCCAGCGAGTTTGAAATGAAACTTAATTTACTGAGTTTTGCTGCTGCTTTATGTGCTTGGATGGAAGCATGTGAAAATTCTTGCAGCTTAAAAGCCTCAAAAGGCTGACCTTAGCTCCTGGCAAATATTTTCTGCTGTGCTCTGAAAAGGAGGAAAGCACATATCTTAAGTCTACATATTTGCTCTGCAAACTGAGTAGCCTTGCTAGTCACTTAGTGATCCAGCACAACTCAAGGAGGGACAAAGCTGTGCTGATGAGAGCCCAAGAGTGCTGCTTGAGCAAGGGCTGATGCATTAACGGGTGGGTTGGTGCCCCAGGCCTCCCAGCAGAGAATTTTCTACTGGCGCCGCTTACTCAGCCCGGCAGCTCCTGCAGCTGAAGGTTCCACCTCCAGAAGTTCATCCTGTTTACTTCATCTGCTCCACAGTAAGGTTAGATATCTGCCCTTCTGGAAAAGCAAAGCCATTCCAGTTGTTTCAAACCTCAGCTAAGTAATTAATAGCTGCTTAGCAAAGAAGCCCTTGACCAGATCACGAAACTCTGAACTATCCCCAGCTCTTCTGCAGCTACACAGGAGTTAATGCAGTGGAACAGGGAGGAGGGGTGGGGCAGCTCTACTGGAGCTTGGCTATTAGTTCCCTGGGATCACAAGAATCACAGAGTCACAGAATGACTGAGGTTGGAAGGGACCGCTAGAGATCATCCCATCCAACCCCTTGCTCCAGCAGGGACACCCAGAGCACGGGGCACAAGGCGGCATCCAGGCGGGTTTGAAGATCTCCAGAGAAGGAGACTCCACAGCCTCTGTCGGCAGCCTGTTCCAGGTCTCTGTCACCCTCACAGGAAAGAAGTTCTTCCTCACATGGAGAAGGAACTGCCTGTGTTTCAATTTGTACCCATTACCCCTTGTCCTGTCGCTGGCCACCACCGAGAAGAGCTTGGCCCCATCATCTTTACATTCACTGACCTCAGGTGAATGGGTTGTACAATCAGCATATGATTATTCTCTGGATAGCAAAGGAAAAAGTGATCCTCCAAACTATACTTACCTTCTGAGGAAGTACTATGTCAGTATAGGTAAGTCTGGATTTTTTTTGGTTATGATTAGAAACTACTATGTAAAAGACCTGAAGGTGAAATGAAGCTTCATGTCTCATTGCTTTTGTCCTTATCTATTTTAAGGTGGTTACTGATGTTTCTATATATCAGGATATCTGTCTGAGGCTCTTACCCCACATTTTCTTGAAAGGAAGCATAAAACAGAAAAGGAATTAGTACTTTTTTCATCATGAGCAGAAATACTGACCCGCAATACTAGTATTGCTTAAAAAAAATGTAATGAACATTGGAAAACTCAACTAAAAGTAACAGAAACTGAAAAGGTTTTCCTCTTTTAAAAATGAAAGCATACTTAAATATCTCTAGGCTATATTTTTCAATTTACGCTTGATCAAGTGTTTATAAATAATATTCTTTATTGTTATATGTTTTGGCTGCAATTCCTAGGACAAACCATCATTCTTTTGCAGTTAGTCTAAGTCCAGATTACATTCTCATTCATTACATTTTCATTCCTTTTTGGAAGGGAGATGATCAGAAACATAGTCCACAGTCAGAATTTTTGTTAATTATTAATAATGGTATTTCCCTTTTTAATTAGTAAGCACAGACAAATGAGCACAGTTTTCCTTTTTTTATTGAGACACTTAGCAAAAATGCTGAAATATCAAACATTTCCTCAGTAGCTGCAATATTGCCACTATGTACAAAATATTTGATAAATGTACTACACATATAAAAATACAGTATGCATTACATATATACAGTACAATGTGCAAAACATATGGCATTCAAACATATGGAATTGATTTTAGGGGTGCAAACAGCAAATACAAAGGCATCATGGTTTCTTATAGAAAGGCAATACATAACGCCCTGATTGCCATAATTTGTATTTAGTAAAGTAGTGCTTAAATGAAGAGGGCCCTAGAGAGGTATCTCTCTCCTCCTTTTCACAAAATGAGATGCTAAGACATAATTACGACTATGAAAAGAAGAGGAGAAGCACCTACTAGGGTTAGCGTTACTTCTACTGCAAGCAGTACAGTGGAGAAAAGTCCAATCTGGAATAAAGCCTGTGCTATTACTTAATACAAATTTCTCAAACAACAAAAACAACCTGTACTGTTTAACATCAAAAACAGCTTTGAAAATATCTACATCCTTTAAACTTTAAAAAATTATGGGTAATATTTTGGGGGATTCACTTCAAAATACAAAGTGCCTCCTTTGGCAATATAAATGGCAATGCTTTGGTTCTTGTTTTTGTATTACTATACTTTAGGCTGTCTTTTTGAATATATGAGCTGTGTTCTTTACAAAAATAGTGTAATGATATAGTAGGTAACTATTCCCTGCTTTTTAGTGAAGTTTTGCTCTCATAGCTATAATGACTTTTTGGCTAGATTTCTAAAAATGCATTCATGTGCTTTTAAAAAAGTGTTATGTTCAGTATCAGACACTACAGAAGGATGTAGGTGTCTCTTTTTTGCACTTTACTCCTAGCAAACTGATATAAAAATATTTTGAGATTATTTCAGGTTCAGGTTTTAATGGATATTCTTTATTGGCTGTGTATATAGTATATGCAACTCCATTCTACATATCTCATACTTTAAAAAAAAAAAAAAAAAATCTGTAGTACGGTCTAAAAGTCATCTAAAGGCAATTTAATAGACCATAATGTAAAATGTTCCAATACAAGGTTATTTGAGATAAGTGGAAGATTTTTTTTTCCAGTTTTAATAGAATTTGCTTAAATTTAAAATACGCTAAAGATGCCATTCTACTAATTGTATACATCAATGAGTCTTACTTATGTGTGTTGATTACATAATGCCCTTCCAGTTAAACGTGTTTTGTGATTGCATTTCCTCTGCCTTGGAAGCAGTTCAACAGCTTGTGCTTGGTTTTCAATTATGGTGACTACATTTTCCAGACATCTGAATGTTTGAGGTTATGTAGCAAAAGGAAGTTTAATATTGAAACTTCTCTTTGGATAACCTCTTTCTTTGAGGGATGACTCCTGCTGATGAATTTAGAAATACCTTGAAAAAAAATCAGTATTAAATAGCGATTATTTCTAAAAGCTGTCACCTCAGCTTTTTAAAGGCCTAATTCTACAAGTCCACATGGTTCGATTAGTCCTTAAATTTGTGTAGAGAATAACTGCCTTAAATTAATTTTATTTTCTGAGAAAACTGCTAGATTTATGACAATGATTAATTAACTATTTATAATGTTAAATAAAAATTTTGCCTGTAAACTTTTACTAATGGCACTAAAAGTGCATAATAAATACCATTTCTGTATTAAATGCAGGGTACAATTCTTCATTAACATTAACCCTGTAAAAATATCATGTCTGAGCTTTCTCCATGTATTGAGGTGTAAACACCAACTTTTGAATCTTGTTCTGATAAAAATAGTACTTTTAATTACTTAATAAGCATTTACTAACAGCACTATTATGTGATATGTGTTCTGTTAGTATATTGTAGCCAGTACATGGAAAATTTTGTGCCAGTGCATTCCTTTGCGACTGCTCTCGTAATGAGAAATATTCAATTCTGCACAGTCAAACTGTACAGTCATTGTTAAATTTCAAAGATGTATTGTATTTGTGTTTCAAAAATTATCATGTAAAACATGCACACACAAAAGCGAAATCTATTTCTGCCATAACAGGCATATATAACTATGGCAAATATATCACATTTCAGAATGAAGTCTAAAGCAAACCATTATATATAAGGTTTTAATACACATAATTCTGAAATGTACAAAAATAATCACACATCTACACTAGAATAGTTGTACTTTAAAAACTAAAATGATCCCTTATTTTCTGTCTTTATTTTTTATTTTTTTGCAAATAGATTTAGGGTAGAAAGCTATACTGTACTGGTAACAACACATCTCAACTGTTTGGATTTATTTCTGAACATAGATTCCTATGGATTAGTTACATTCTATACACTGCCAATGAGGATAGTTTTGTAGCAAGATGACTTTGCCAGTTTTAAGCTATATTTACATGCACATCAAATATGACAGCACAGTTGCTCCAACCTCATTTGTCCTCAAGCAATTAGTTTATTTGCCTCTTTAATCAGAAGGCAGGGTCAAAAAGGGGTAATCTTGTTACTATTTTCTTCAATGTGCTATCACATTGTATGCCACACATCACACCCAGATATGTCTGGTTATTACATGCAATAAATTGACAGTACTGTAGAATACTATATATTTCATCCAGAGTTCTTCCTATCAAAACAAGAAATTTGTCTTTGAAAGACATTTTAATAACACTTGAGCACTCAGAGTACTCATGCCCAAGAAGATATGTTCAAAAGGAATGCTAAGTTAAATGTATTTGTTCAGCATTATTGAACAATCCTATAGCATCATAATTAGAGGCAGGCAGTCCATATACTTTATCATATTCAAGTACTGCAGGCACAGCAAGAAGGGATTAGGAAGTATGTCTTTCAACTTCATCTACTGTTGTGACAACCCTGATAAGAGGGTTTCTTGTGTCTAATTTTAGATTAAAGTGAATCCTAGCCTATCAATCTATTGAAGATATGTAATGATTTAGAATACTGGTAACTGTTATGATGCAAATGTATAATGCCAGTTTAAGCCTTGAATCTATGACGTAACCTCGTATTTTACCTGAAGTCAATGGAATTGTGTGTGATATTACTAAATAGACTGCACTAGTCTGGAGACACTAAACTTTCAGATAATTCTGCAACTTTTTTTTTCTGGCAAAAGTAATTAAAATGTAGATTGATATTACATTTGTTTAAAATGAAACTGGTTGCTAACAGCTGTTTTGTTTTCATTATATATTTGATGCAGATCGTTACTCCAAGAATTAGGCAACAGCTTCATAACATTTTTCCAATATTTCCCACAACACTTTTCTTGAAGGCTGGTGGAAGGGAAGGAGTTTTGAAATCAGATCAGTTTTCAGACCAGAAAAAAAAAAATACCGTATTTGTGTTGTGAAAGAAATAGGAAATTAATTCCTTTTATCTTTATTTAGAAATTCCCTAATGGGACTAATGCCTATTTTATGTCTGATTATCAGTGTACATTATTTATGGCAGTATCTAACCACTATCATCTGATAGGCAACTATAAAATTTCAACGTTTTACTCGTTTTAATTTTTTGATCATTTTTCTTATTACTTTCATAATACTGAAAAGAACATTAAATATTACTTCTAAATGCTGTGCTGGGAGGTAGAATTTGATTTTTGCTGTTACCGGTTTCAGATGTTAACAGGCTGCCTTATCACTGAACAGTATATGCTAATATTGCTAATTTACCTTTTATTGTTTTCAGTAAGGGCTATTTAGGGTTCCTACTGAGCAACTTCTGTTTAGCTTCCCTAGTATTGAGTAGTGGTAGACAAAGCTATTCAATAGATACAGTATTCGTTAAGAAATTATGCTTGTACTGTCAGTACTGTCCCTTGCAACTCTGGGGCTGGTCCTACAAAGATCTTTTATTGAGATCTTTGGGACTATTCTTGCATAGATGTTTGCAAGATCAGAATGCACAGCAGGATTAATTGTATTTTTCTGCTTCCTCAAAATATTTTAATATGCTGAGATACTGGATTCAATAGTCTAATAATATCCTCAAGCACAAATTAAATAGGTATTTATTATTTCCACTATTGTAACTTCTCTATTTTTTGAAGACCACTGTTCCCCTCTGTTCACAAAAATAAGCTACACGAAGTTGCAAGAGTATACAAATAACTGTCTGATATACACATTAAACCCCAGCTATTAAATCCAGAGCATTGCTATAGAAAATTCAGTGTTCTTAATATTACCTGGCCTAGCTACAGTGGATTTCTTGCAGTTACACTTAATATTCCATCAGATGCAGTTACATTCTTCCCTCAGAATTAAAGAATGGGAGAAGAGTTTTAAAAACGACAAAACCAAAATATAAAACAACTTGAACAAATTAAGAGACTAGATACATGAAATTTCACTGAACCAGCCAGTGCTTCTACTTGCCTTTGCTCTCACAATTTATTTTGAACCTGGCTCAGGCTATCCACAGGAACAACGAAGTGCAGTGATATCTCACCTTCCCCCAATGACAGCTGCTCACTGTGCCAATACAGATAGTTGAAGTCTCACTTTTTAATCTAAGATTAGCCATGTTGTGTCATCTGTTTAAACATTGCTAAGTCAGTAACACTATTTCTTTCTTATACATCTGTGATGCATTTTCCTTGGGGTACCTCTAATCAGTAAGTACAATCATCCTTTGACTTGTGAAATACAGCTTTCAGAGGGTCCTGATTAATAATAGGAGCATAAAGTAATTCATTGTAAACTTGAAATGGATAGGAATTAGCTTCAAGCATTTGTTCTTCCAAACATTCCTGTTAATTTTCTTCAACTGCAACCAGAATCATTTAAGAATGGACCTATGCTGTAAACAGATTTGCAGGTTGTGTTTTCATTTGCTATAGCTTAATCCCAGTGCAACTGCAGGTCTTGTGGATCTAGAAAGTCAGTGGAAAACACACTGGGGGCAGCAGAACTGAGAGGAGTGAGTCCAGATGAAGAACTGGGCATTGTAATGTCTAACCATTCCATGTTGTCTAGATTTGTGTCAGGAAGATCAAGAGAGAGACAAGAATTATTAGTGGTAAACTGCGGGTCAGAGGTTTCCATGGGTGAGTGAGAGTGATCTAAAATGCTGGAGTGATTAAGCAGATCACTCTGAAGGTCCTCAATTAAAGCAAATGACTCTCTGTCCTCATTACTGCTTGTCAGTTGAGGGATTTCATTACCTGAAGGTAAAGTTCCATCTAAGAGAGCTTCAAGTTGGTTTTCCAAAGTTGTTAACAAGTTGGTTGTTGGTTCTAACGACACGGGAGGCGCCATTTGGATTTGTGGTGGGGGGCGGGATATCACTGTATTCACTGGCATTGTAGTGATGTTGGCTGTTACTGGTCTCATTTTAGCAATGGGAGATGGTTCCTCCTTTATTGGAAGGGAAATCTCTGTATTTCAAAAAAAAAAGAAAAGAATTAATATATGACATATTGCCCTCAGGTTTAAGACCTCTAACCCTTTCTCATGTGTGCCTTAGTTTACTGTGGGTAAGATGCATCCACAGTAAACTCAATGGAATACAGATCATTTTGCTGATCTGACAGTACAGACAGTACATACATCAGATCAACTACGTCATCAACAATGCTGCCATCTAAGTTTCCCAATTTTGTTTTCAGTAATACTCTAATTAGAGTATTTGTATCAATGAAAAAGGGAACCTTTTCCTAAATGTTAGCTTTACCTTCTTCATGTTTGTAGTGTCTGACTTACTACAGAACCAACACCCTTCACCATTTGAGGAAAGAGTACCTGAACGAATTTTCAGTTCCACTCTCCATTTAGTACTATCCCCAACTTCATAAATTAAAGTCAAAGAGATAATTTATTTAATTAGTATGGTTGTATAACTGACTCATGAGTCTAAAAGTACTCTTTAGTCAAGAAGGTTCATCTAAGCTAATGGTAGTAACAGTAAAAGAAAACAGGTAAGATCCAGTTAATTCTTATATGTAAACGGGGTTCAAAAATTAGGTCTGCAACATTTTGACAGACAATAAGATGCATGTAAATCCTCACACACAAGTGGTGTTTCTGCTGGCAGAAACATACTTCTACAGCACTCTTCCAAGCAAAATAATACATTTTAAAAACCTCTATAACAGCATCTATTTAAAATGTTGCCTAACAAAAACAATGCATTTGAACAAGAAATGACTTACTTTCCTAATGTACATCAATAACTTTTTTTTTTTAAGTGTAGAATTTGCTTGTAGTATTCAGAGCCCTTGCATTTATCTATTTCCTTTTTAAAAAAGATGATGGAAGAAAGTTTTTGCAACTTGTGGCATCTTGGCAAATACAAAGCTGCTGTTATCTTTAAGATCAAATAGGTTTAATAATGAAAGGTTTGAAGATAACATTTTAAATAAGCACACTAATGTTTTGTACATCCTTTGCTTCATAGCTTTTAGTTATGCCTGAACATCTCCTACTTTTAGTGCAAAGCTACTTTTTCAATTACTTTATGTACTCAGGTTCCTTTCTGATAGCACCCTTATTTTAACTGATTTTAACTTTGTAATTCTTTAGCTCTTAGCACCTTTTTCCAGTAATTGATAGTTACAGCTGATAATATATTCCTACATTAATATGCTGAAAAAAATATGCCTGTGTTAAACTAAAGTTCTATTTTAATCATGTGCTGTTTGAATTCCTGCAGAAATCTGCCGAGGCTAGTTTACTAGCTGAGGACTTCCAAAGCAGGGGGACTGTATTTCTTTTGGAATACATGCTGGCATTTGTTTTTTTTTTTTTCAGGAAATAATTAACTAGCTTTCAGAAATACTATTGTCATCCAAACTGGATAGTTTCCACATCCTCTTCTTTCCCTTCATTCCTTTGATTACTGTATGAAGTTTTCATTACCAGGTTTTAGATATCTATGTCACGCAGACTTCCAAGTGGCTTACCTCCACTCTTGATAAGGATATCAAAAAGGTCGTCCATTTGCTGACTGTGTGCGCTGGAAATCTGTGGTACACGGGAAAAGTGGAGGAGAGCTGGTTATTCTTTTTCATGTAATATTTTTTTTCTAATCTTATTAATCCTAACTTCTGCAATACTAACTATACATGAATAGTAACTTATAATCAAAAGTTAAGTTTTTTAATGTGAATTTGTCAATCTAGAAAACAGAGGAAGAGTCTGGAGAGGCACTTGTAATACTTGTGGTTACTTTCTGTACAAAGGAACGGGAAGAAGTACCAAAAGCAAGACAAAGATTTCATGAAGTAAACCTGGAAGAGATGCAGCAAACTAGGGTTGAAAGGAAAATTGCTAACCTGGTGGTTGTTGTTATCTTTTAAAGCAGGCAGATCTGGGGAATAACAGCAGGACTATGGGAGTTAACCCTGAACTGCTTTCTCTCAGAAACAGGCTGTAAGGATTCACTTAATTAAGATGAATTTTTAAAGTTGTTTCTTTACAGTGTGTACTTTCATATTCTTTTATTCTTTAAGGGGGGGAATGGGGCAAGAAAAGGTCTTTATTAACTCTTTATCTGCACAGTTTAGACATATTAAGACTTGAGCTTAAGCAAAACCCATTCTTTCAAAGACAGTCTGGGAAAGTTGTAGAAACTTTTTCTGTAGTCTTGTGCAAAAATACAAACAATCTGAACAACTTCAACATATTTTTCTCTGCAACTCTGAAATCATAAAGCCTTAAAGATAAGGCTTGTTCATGTTAAAGTAGCAATATCATGGCTGTCCCAATATTATATACTACCAACTGGATAATGCAAGATAAATTTCCATGTATTTGAGTATATTTTAAATCTACAGATGATAAAAAAGGAGGCTTTAAGTTAAACACCGTTAAGAAAATACTAACAGAGTAAGTTAGAAAACCTTGGCACAAACAAGAAGCTACATTAAACAGTAGCTTTGGTAATTCTGAAGAAAAAAATAAAGTTGTTCTTAAAAGGCTAAATAAAAGAAAGTAATTACCTCACGGTGAGATGTTTGAATATTGCGGGTCTGTTTTATGGCCTCTTCATACCGGGGGGGATCTTTTGTCTTGGAAACTGTGTTGTTGAAAAGAGGCTGTTGAACAACGTAAGGCTGGGCTTGAGATGGAGAGCCAGGCTGTGCAAAATAACAAAGCAATAACCAAACTAGTAATGAAGCTCAGATCTACTGAGTTTTTATGGAGCACTGTTGGGCTAATCCTACCTTACTAGGAGGAGCAGGTCCATTCTGCACAGGTGGAGCCTGGTTACTACCAGTGCAAACATTAGAGTTTGGTGCTTTATTAATAAAAGATTGAGCAGGTGTGGTAACTGGTGCAGTTTGATAGGGAAATACAGTACTTGATGTCGTAGATGGAAAAACCTGTAATGGATTAATATTAATATTAGTCCATACTTTTATCTAGCCTTAATAATTTTAATTAATTAATGGGTAAATGTCATTAATGAAGTTTAAGACTTTTTTTTCTAAAATATAATACAAACCACACTTGTTTCCTTAAATCCCTCTAAGGAAGTGTTAGGTCCTGTTTTTCCCTGTAGATAAATCTGAATTCTAGAACTATGACTCTTTGAAAGAGTCTTTGTGCTGTGACATACTTTCACCCATCAGTGCTATGTTAAAATATTTTCCTCCAGTTTTGCAGGAGTCATGAGGGAATGTAATCCAATGAAACACTAATACAGTATGAATCATTTCACCACCTAGTGGGCAGTGAATGCCATAGACTGATTTCTGGGCCAATACAACAGGATTACAATAGACTCTGCACACACAGTCATACTTGTCCCATGTTGTCTAATCCTAATTTCTTTTAACTCTGGAGAGCCATGAGTGCTGAGACTACTGTGAGAGGGCTTAGTACAGTTTGTTAGCTACCTGGATCACCCATGCAACTGCTGTAAAATGCAACACTTACAAACTGTTGTAATTTGTAGCTCTCAACTGCTGAGCTGAATGGCTGTGGAGAGACCTTAGTTAAGACATTAGTGGATTTCAGCACTGTTCTCTACTGGAGTGCCATGGACACTGCTACCTTGAAGTGCATCTATACTGAGTCCTTTAACTATGCAGTCTCCTTAAGGGAGAAGTAAGAGGTTCTTTAAGGTCAACGGCTACAATGGAAACAATGAGTCTGGGCCAAGTCCATCCTCCTCCCCCCCCCCCCAAAACAAAACAAAACAAAACAAAACCAAAAACAAACAAACAACAAAAACAACAACAAAAAAAAAACCCAAAAAGCCTCCACTAAATAAACAGGTCAATCTACCTACCCCCTTGCTATGAATGAGGACATTTTTCACTGCTACTGAACAGGTTTTTTTGAGTATCTAAAGTCTCATGTGGAGCAGATATTTGGACTCCTCCCTGACAAACAGGGAAGCCTCGACACTAGGGCTGCCTTGGCCTGGTTATCTTGTAGTTTTGTTGAAAGAAGTGGAATCATGCAAAAGAGGACAGCATTTTTCCTAACAAAAGTTAGGAATATGTTACTTGCTCACATTCTGTTAGCTCAACCCCAGCATACAGGCGAATGCAGAATGCATTTTGACTGTACATTACAATAGTATTTTACATTCTAATTTAACAATTACACGCTGTCTGGTTTCCTATGTAAAAGATGGCACTAGGTGTGCCAGAAGAACAGCCTGGAAAGGCAGGCTACTTGGCTCCAAGTTCCAGGAGATGCAGACTGAAGTCTGCAGGGAGCTACCTGGCATGGACTCCATGACAACTGATCCAAACAAGAGGGAAGACTAGAGATTACCATCCCTGATTAACTGTTGCAGTCATTTCAAAGAAGTTCTTGACAGCAAAGAAAGCAAGCTGCACGTTTCTATTAGTACATCTTCAGGGTGACTGGAAAATTTCTAAATGGGATTTGTCAAGTTAACAAGATAAGATTAGCTCTCATCAAGTTCAAGACCATCTACGTGAACTCTGCTTTTGGATACATGCCAGTTAGATCTTTGTAGGATGACCTAAATGCCCAAGAAATGAAACAGAGAGAGGGGGCTTATTTAGTTGTGTTCCCCTTTATTAGCAAGTATCTGGAGAATGGTGGGGCATACAGATTTTGTTATAGACCTTCAAGTTACTAATAACAGTGGTCAGCCTAGATAAAGCTCAAGAGAAGAAAAGCCCCTTCCTCCGTGACCACTGCTGCTCATGTGTTGGTATCAGTCACTATATGAGCATGACTGGGCCAGCACTTCTGGGTATCTGTTTTGGGCTAGGAAATTTCAGAGCTGATCATTTATGGTAGAAAGAAAAAGGAAGATTTATCTCTAAATCATTCCCTGCACTCCTCAGAAAGAGGAGAGGTATGGTTGGATTTTGACTCACTGGATACAGCTGTCCTCAGCATCTGAATCCAAGACTGAATGCTTAGCTTTCTTCATAAGCAAGGATCAGATCAACATGGATAGTAGGAAAACTAAAAGAAACTTTTACAAAAGAAAAGGTAAAGCCTTCCGTGATGAACTCCTTATAAGGAGCTTCCGTTTTATGCTGGCAGCAGATACGAGCAATTGACTGGAATGTTTGAAGATCCACTTGCACCAAGCTTGAGAAAGAAGTGTGAGCTATAAGAGTACTATTAAGATTAGAAAAAAAGGTCTGTAGCATTCTGTACTTACAGATCAAAAGGTAAGTTCCTGAATGGGCTACAATTCTGAAAAGAGAAGGTTTTACCAATCTGCTTTATCACACAGAAAACTGGGGTACAGAGATGCTAAGTGACTTGGTCATTTTATTTGACACAAATCAGAAAAGATTCTAAAAGCACTACCTAGAATTAGACTATAAAGCAGTATTAATCTTATTGCTATTCACAAACCTTCCTGATTTGTTGAGTCTGACCAAGTGCATGCTGCGTGGTGGTAGTTGGTTTTGATTGCGGAGTATGAATCTGAGGTGCTGTCTGGACCAGGCCAGAGGTGGGAACAGAAGCAGGCATTTGTGATGGGGTCTGTACTCCAACTTGTGACTGAGCCTAAAGGATGAAGACAAAATACTTGTGTTATTTGTATCTCACAGCAAGATAAATAGTATAAAAATATGTTGTATAGGTTAAGCAGAATAGCAGTAGCATGTATTCTGGGAGGTGTTAGGATAACCTGTGCACTGGAAACAAAAATATTTTAACTCCACTTGGTACTGAGAGTTCCCAGCTGAAAGGTGATGTTAATACCGGCAGCAGAACTTAAGAAAGATTAAGCTCTTAAGCAAGAGCTTAAGACAAACTGGAGAGAGTCCAGTCAACGACAGTGAATAGAGACATACAGAGCATAACCAGTAAGAAAGGATTAAAGAATTGGGTTTGATTAAACTTGAGAAAACTAATGATGCAATAGGATGGGCTTTCTGGAATGTGTTTTAAAAAGCTAACAGTCCATAGTTTTTTAATGGCTGCTGGCAGGAAAGAAGTATGTCTAACCTCAGGAAAGATGGCTTGCAGTGAAAGAACTTTTTGCAATAGCATCCAAGTAAAAGAGTAGAGTGGGACGTTTCTGTTTTCCTGACAGATTTCTAGCAGGTTTCAGAACAAGTGAGCAAAGCACTGGCCTACGTAATAGTTACTAGGGTGGCTCTGAAGCTGGGGACCTCGAGGCCACCCCCACCAGAACTGTACAATCCTCACGAACCGCCCAAGCTGTGACAGTGCACACAATAGCTCCAAGCCTGTACCCAGAACATGTAGAGAAAGCAAGTAGCAGAAGAGATAATAAAGCTGCTGGCTTCTAAGTTTCTTTTGCCCAAAGCAGAAACAAGCATGATTTTTAGCAGTTATTTTTTAAGCAGCACATTTATTTTCCTGTGTTCAATTACTGTCATTGTTACATGATGGTAAATAAACAAACATACCTGCAACTTTATATTTCCAACTGGTAGCTGCACTGAAGTGGTAGAATTCGGTCCCTGGATAGACAGTGGAAGGAGCAGCTGCGTTGCTCCCTGGGTGGTTAGTAAAGCTTGAGGCTGGGCAACAACTGCAGTTTGTGGATGCCTCTGTGGATTAACATAAAATTGAGAAATGGCATTCTGCATTTCGGCTTTGGCCACGGGTATCTCCTGCTTGATAACAACTGCCTTTTTGGCAACTGGATTCTGGCCACTAGTATATATTGATTGTCCTAAAGATTGACTAGCCACGGATACAGATTGACTTGTACTAGAGCAGTCAGCAAGAGCTTTTTCATCCTTGATAGCAGCACTAAATTGTTTCTGATCCAAAGCAGCTGGGTTACTAGAAGTCTGAGACAGTTGCTGTTGTCCCCGTTTTTCAACCTCAAGTTGCATTTTCAATACTTCTACAAGTTTTTGCTCTTGTTCCAGTTTTCTTTTGAGCTCTTCAATCTGTTTCTCTTTCTCTTGAAGCTTGCGGTCCTTTTCTGCTACATCAAGCTCCATACTTGAGATGCTTCCACTGCTACGGTTCTGAGTGTCATCATTCATATTCACCCTTAGTGGTGAAGTACTTAAGAACTGGGATGGTGACATCATGGTCATCATTTCTGTGAAAGTATCTGCCATGCTAGTGTCATCTGTGCTTAGGTTAGATTGTTCTGAAGGAGTGGGTGATATAGGCAAAGGGGAACTAATGTTTTCAGTATTCACTACTTTGGTGCTAGATCCAGTAGATGTTTTTTCTGGAGGAAAGGTGGGTATAGTATTAACCACTGTTTTAGTTAGTGTTGTGACAGGAAATGCCACAGTCACTTCCCCAGTGTTACATGTGGCCCCAGTAGAAGTGGTTACTGTAACGGAGCTACTAGTAGTGACTCCATTGTTATTAAGATCTTGGTAGGGTTTCAGACGCTCAATAAGATCGGTTTTTGTTCCGGACACTGGTAATCCCCTTAATTTCAACTCCATTTTAAGCTCCGCTACCTGAGATTAAAAAAAAAGTTAGTAAACACATACATAAATACTTTTTTTTTTTTTTTTAATAAACATATGCTACTTAAAGACATTTGAGCAAGAAAAAATATTTATCGTTGTATTCATAAACATTACACTTTTGTCTGAGGGCAAGCAACATTCATGTGCACATTTTCATAACCTGCTATTTATTTTCACTGGGTGAACAGCCAAAAACTTAGCAGTGTTCAGTGATTGCACAACAGCAGTAGTGGTTTTATGCTGACTATTCAAATAGGCAAAGTATATTTCCAGTTCTGTGCTAAAAACTTCTCAAACAACCCTGGAGAAGACATCAGCAGTGAGATAAAAAACACTAAATAGATGCAATTTAGCACAATGAACCATTTTGTTAGGATACCATAGGTCCTTCATGCATAGGTCTCTCTTATCAGAAATTTATCACATCGGTTGAATGATTTGATAGACCTGTCAGATTGTCACTGGGTAGGGACTGAACAGTGAAAGCTGTGTGTCATCTGCGTTACTTTTACAAACATTAAAAGTTTACATAGTCAAATAATCTGATTTATGAAAGAGAAATTTTCTTGATTTTCCAATGAACTTACAAAGTGAAGAATTGATGAGTGTAAATTGAGTGTAAATTAATTCTATGCTTCAAAATACCAAAAAAAAAAAAAAAAAGGGCAGTCAAAATGAACAGCTTCCACTTATGGCACCCATACATCCTCTCTAATTGTATGGTGTTGAGACCACATTTATGGTGGAACCGCTTCTTTGTCTAACAGAAAAAAAGGTGGAGTGACCTCAATTATTTTGACCATATAGAATCTTAAAGTATTAGGAAATGGGATTCACAGAAATCCATATGGGTAAAGCATTTCTAAGATCCATAGCAATTTCATGTTTAATAGTGGCCACCTTCCAATGATGATCTGTAGATTCTGCTATCTAATGATTATCTATAAATAGTGACTTCTAAGCAATTAGCTTCCTGTTTGCTGAGGATGCTGCTCATTTGAGTCCTGTAGTTAAACCAGAATATGCTTCTAATTTGGAACAAATTCCCTTGTTCCTCATTAGGTTCTTGTTGGCCCATTTTCCTCATTCTGCTGAGGGGCTATCTGATTAGCAACCCTGCCAACCAGCATATTGACTGGGGTCCTCCAGAACACAGACTGCCACGCTCAACTTCTCCATTTTTCAGTAATCCATTCCTAAATTCTTATCTGAACTCATTTGGGTGAGCTGGTCTTAAAAATGCTACCAATTGGTCTTTAAGTACTGCTTATGTTACTCTTACCACATTAGTGAGAATACTAGTCAATTATGCTGAAATGGATAAGTAAACGTCTTTCATCATTGTAAATTTAGGTATTTAAGTTTTCAAACACTGAAGTTTAAATTGCATCTTAAATACTTGTTCTATATGAAAAAATCAGTGTTCAGCTTTAACTGACTACACTGCATTACCATCTTGAGAATCTAATCTTCAGAAAACTCTTATTCCTACCACATTCATACTTAAAAAAAAGAGGTAAATGGAAAACAACAATAAAAAAACAACTAACCAACCAACCAAAAACCCCAAACACAACCACCCTTGATAAAGGCAGGAAGGAATGAATTAGCTGGTCACTAGATGTCTCTACTCCTCCACTCTAGTTTAGGATATGGCTCAGCTGCTGGGAAAAATATCTGAATCTAAGCCCTGTAAGTTGCTTCAGGTTCATTTACAGTAGACTTCTGGCAGTATTAATTCCTGGTAACTTCTTTCTAAGAGAAGAAAGGATCATATGTAATGCTTTCATTTTAAAACTCAAACAGAGTTTACATCGTTATTGGTATTTTAAGAAATTTCTATAAAAGTTGGTGTTGATTTTCAAATAATGTGCAGAACCAATAAATACGATGTCTAGTTGATCTCTGTGTTCTATTCATTTGATTAATTCCATCATTTTTAAATAAAGTAATACCATGCAATTTATTTATTGATTATACATCTTAAAAACAGTATCAAGAACAGCAAAACAAAATAACCCATCACTAACAGACACCATAAATATATTATAAGTTATTAATAAAATCAATATATAAATATCTCAGCTAACAGTTTACCTAGGGTGTCAAACTGTTTACTTATTCAATCTACTCAAAATTATTTTTCCTCTTCTAATTCTCTAGGAAAAAAATGATTGTTAGTAAATATGCATTGAGGAGGCTAAAACAAAACAAATACATAGGTCCAGAAAGG
>JAYECN010335160.1:0-23911 GCA_035222435.1 Microcambeva ribeirae | reverse complement strand
TTTTTTTTTTTTTTTTTTTTTTTTTCTGCTGGACCGGTACAAAGATAGGGTAAGAAAGCAACTAAGTAGAGATTTCCTGACTGAACTCAAAAAGAATTGTTTTGAAAACAATGGATTTTTCTTGAAGCAAGAGAAATTTGAATAGATTTTTTTTTTTTTTGCTTCCATAGAGAAACATCAAAGGAAGTTATAGACTGATGATAGAAACTGTTTTAAGAAACTTTCCCTCCATTTAAAAGTTAAAAGACACTAGTCTCCATAGGCAAAGCAAATATATGCAAGAATTGAGAAAAATGACCTCAATGAGACCCTCAGCTCAATTAGTCAGTGGGGTCTCTTGGTGGCTTGCATTATGAGGGTGCATATGTTAATCAGGGTTATCAGGGGGCATATGTTGAACGTTACATCAAAATCCCTCTTACCTTTGCTCTTCATGAGCACCCTGGGAATCTCCACTCTGGCTCTCAGACCCTTCTCCAGAGATGAAGGTCCCTGCACCAGGAAGAGCTAAGGTTAATACTGGTAACTCCCTGAGAATTCTTCAGGAAAGGAACCAAAACCACATCCAGGTTTGGCATCCTGTTACTGAGGAAACCCTGTTGCTCTACTCTACAGCATTAGGAAACAAGAATAGAAGAAACCGGTACTCAAGCACAGGGTCATCATGGATGGGGAACATACTGAACAAGTAGGTCCACAAAACGTTATTTCTTTCTAAAAAGTATTCCTTTCTAGTTAAAATGGCTTTATTATCATTACTGTTGTTGTTGTTGTTGTTGTTGTTGTTGTACTGTGTTTTTGGATATGGAAACATTCTGATGATATCCTACTAGTCAAATGGTCTGCACTCTCTCCCTCCCATCTCCCAAGTCAGTCTAGGAAAAACAGATCTATCCTCCTCTACCTTCCTTAGTTATAAAGTTTATCCATTTTTATAAGGCAGTCTTCATTCCCAGCTTGGTATGTTGCCACATTCATATGAAATTTCCCCTTTCCAGACTCTCTTGGGCTGCTTTGCAGAAGCACATCAGACAGGATAGTCCTTGTTTAGACGACTGTGCTGCCGGCTCCTTCCTCGTGCTGTGAAAAGGCAAACACAGCAGCAGCACTGAGGGATATTTGGTGGGCTACAATTTGTGACAGCTGCCCTCCCCTCCAGGGAGATAAAAAAGGCCTCAAAGAGAATTAGCAATGTTTGAGGTCTGCTTCCCAGGGCTGTGAATGTTCATACTCGCTCCAGCCACCTCCCACCAAACAGCTCAAGTCTCTTGACAGAGAAATTTGAAATCTTGGCAACCTTTGGCAGAGGAAAATCATCTTTAAGGAGCCTCAAAACTGCCCTTGGGCAAATCCTCTTTTCATAGTCATAATAATAATAATAAATGAAATTCCACAGTATTCAGAAAAAAGCCAAAGCTTTTAAAAAATCTCCAGGCTGCCTTTTCCAATTATAAATTGCCACATCCTGTAATATCAGCCCGATACAGCAGAAGGCTGATCTGTACAAGCAAGAAAGGATGCATCTAAAGTTGAAGCAATATCAGTACTTCTCCTGGAAGACATAAAATAAACTGCATCATTTTATTAGATGAGAATATTAAAGTAAACCCCAGCATCTCTGTCACTTGACCCAAACTGATATTTAGGAGTTCAGCATTTGGATTTATCTTTTATTTTGGATTTACTGTGTTTCAGTATTGGGTTTGTCTTCCTATTAAGGAATGGATGATTAACTCTTCCCAATATGGAATATCTGATATCTGAGTCTGTCTGGCTGCCTAGCACATGTTTGGTAATAGAAACACTTTTATTGCAAACAGAGACAAAGAAAGAAAATAAACAGGTAAAGCAGTGAAATGCTGAAGTATTATCTGACATTTTTATTTTAAGGATATGGCTTTTTTTCTTTCTTTTAAGCAGTTGAGAGGCTTTATAAGAAATCTTCCTCCATTTTCCTACTGCTAAATTTCAACCACATCATCCCATGGGGCCAGATTAAGCCATCTTTCAGGATCTCCATAGCAAAAGCCCAGTCTCATCACCCTGATTCCCTGGGGCCAATCACATATTGGAGAAGAACCCTGTACCATTATATAAATTTGATTTATGTAATACTTTTGGAAAATTAAATGCCTTCACTGACCATGTAGCAAACTAATTTCAACCTGATATGAAATGTTGCATGTGAATTAAAAGATGTTTCCTTTGAAAACAGATTGGAAATATGCATAAGGACAGAAAAATACAGATTGTAAAAGCTCAAGAACCTTATTTGAAATCATTTAAAAAGATTGATATGAAATTTTTAGAGTTTATCGCTTTTTTCTTTTGCTTTTGTTTTAATCTCAAAATGATAACCAGTACTGTGTTTTGTTTAGTCAGTTTGTAAAATGTTCCATTTTTACTCCATCTTTTTCCTCTCACCAGAATTTTTATGCCACAGTATTTAGTCCCTTAGCTAACTTTATATTTCTATCATGCTGAAGCTAGGAGTTAGTAGTTGAATATCGATGTTGAAATGTGGGAAAAGAAGTTGGCGTTGATATAAAAAAAAAAAAAAAATGCCTGCTAGCTCTATCTTTGCAGCCCCTTGTTCAGCTCAGCTGTCATGCAACCCTCAAGTTCAGTCTCTGCTGATGCCCTTGTTCCCAGACCAGATCTGCCAGAAATGGCAACACTATTGCCTTAACACTATTTCAGGTGCTTGACCCTGGATCAGACTTATAATCTAAACCCTCAGCATTTCCCTTTGGTTAGAAAAGCAAAATTTGTTTCATCCTCATGACACTAGAGTAAGCCTGTTGTTTTCAGATACCTAAAATGAGCTAACACAAATTCTTCTTCACTGAAGAAGACTTCACTAATATGAAATTATCTCCCTTTGCAAACACTTTAGTTATAAAAAAAATCCTGGTTATGAACTTTTTCTATTGAAAAACAACAGTAAAAAAGAGCAAAAGTGTGTTTTTAATTTTTTTTATAAAAGAACTTATGTCATATGAGGTTTTAAAATATGACAAATAAATTGTTTGTTATTGCCTGTTATTTCCATTGCCTGTTCTAGGCAACAGAAAACTGGATTCATACTCTTGTATACCAGGTACTTTTTTTTTTCTTTTCTGAAATACAGTAAACCAGAGATGATCTATTCCACAAAGACCACAGATAAAAACAGTGGAGGGTCTCCATTAATTGTAATATGGAATTTAAACTTTTCCTTATGTCCCAAAGTTAAAATATATCACCCTCAGCCTTGTAGAAATTTGTCCGTGGAGGCATGATTTATAAATCATTCAGTAACAGATGATGTTACAACTAAAGCAGTGGGAGTTTTGAAATACCTACATCAGATTAGGCTTGTGTTTATTTCAAAAAAAGCTCTGATCTAGTTTGGATTTTTGGCAGGCACAACATGAGTCCAACACGAACTACTATAAATCAAAGACTTTTTTGAAAGTCAAACTTGGAATGCTTCCAATCTCAATTAAAAAACATTTGATGTTTTTTGGACTTCTATTTTTTTTTCTTCTCATCAACCCTGTCCAGACCTGTCCATAACAAAGATCCTACCAGAAACTAATGAAATTTGAAATATTTTTATGTTTCCTTTTTCTGTGGGCTCTTTTTAAATGCATTTTGCTCTGCAAAATTATTTTTTCATAGACAAATGAGGAAAAAAAATTCTTCAGTAGCCAATCACTTAGATTAGTCAAGTTTAACATTCTACATGCATTGAATAGTTTATCTATCTTGGATATAAATGGCAACAGAGAAGATTGAAATCTGACAGCTTTTGAAACCATGAAAGTTACTCACATCATTTTCGTGCCTTTTCTCAGTCTTCCCTCCAAGATACTCATAACCAAATTAGCTATGATTAATACCTATGCATTAATGTGGTCTAATAAAAATTCAGTGGCAAGAGAGTTGCCATTTGAAGTGAAGTAAATCCTAGTCCACATGAATTTTTTGTTAGGTAATACATATAAATGTCAGTGGATAATGTAGGAATGTAACCAATTTTGCATGTAAAAACATTTACGAAGTCAATAGTGAAATTCTGCTTAGGCTGACTCTTATGGTTAGTTGAAGCTGACGTAGGATAGACATTTTTCACAAATCTCAGAGTGCAGAGTCTGCTAATGCAATCTGCCTATGGGTCTGTAACCATTTACACCAGGACAAGACTCCATGTCAAGGTCTCAAGACACCTCTCAGTTTACCAAGGGTCGAAGAATGGTCCCTGCAGGACCTCGTTACTCTGGAAATACATAATCTCAGGGTGTTCATTAGCTTGGTATAAGCCACTTCTTGAATTCGTGGTTCTTAATTCCAGGGCAGATACTTTTCTATATGAAACATGGACCTAACAAAAAACAAAGGCCTTCAGTGGAGATTTTTGGATGGTTTAATCATGGAGTCAGGTCTTATTATATAATTTTTACATAAATGAATAAGGATTTAGGAATCCAGCTTCCAGTTTTTTTTGCCCAGGATTGTGCTTTCAGTTCACTGAAGAATTGAGACTGAAAATTGCCCTTCAATTACTACCTTATTTTTCATTCCTTTGAAGTTGCGACTTCATTATTCATGGCTGCTTCCAGCTACCTGCAAGTAACGGGTATCTTACAAAACAAAACATAACAAAACAAACAAAAAAAAAAAAAAAAAAAAAAAAAGAGAACACCCAAACTGGAGTTTCTTTGTCAATTTTTTAAGTATTCACCTCAAAGGTAAATGTAAAACTGTCTGTGTAAAACTGTTAAAAAAAAAAAAAAAAAAAAGCTATCTAAAATTAGTGCCAAGCCATGGTTATGACAGCATGACTGACTTAGATCACACTACTTTTATAAGAAAAGTACAATCTATGAAAAGCAAAAGTGTCTTTGAAAGCTTTAATCGAAGCAACTCTGTTATCTGCAGAAACCCTTGGTCTGCACAGACCACTCAGAATAGGGCTGCATGTGAACTGCATGCCTCTGTATCAGAGCTATCTGTTTTAATATATGTACTTTCTGTTATTTGAGAATGCTTCATTCCTCAGTGTGACAAAGCACCTGGTAGTAAGCAAGTCCTGAAGTACAGTGAGCTGGTAATCAGAAAATGTCAAGTCCCCCCCTAAAATATTTCCCAAAAGTCAATCTCTTGGAGTCATGTAAATAGATAAGAGTCTCAGAATTCAAGTGGTATGTTTTCATTAAAGTATTGCAGAATAGAGTTTGAAAAAAAGCATCTCAATTTCCTTTTAATGATCATAAAATAAAGGACAAGAGAAGGATCTGTAAGAAGATCCTTCATAACATGTGTATGATCTGTACATCTATCCCAAAGGACTCACTGTTGGAACAGATATAGTGCCAGCAATGATATTACCATATTTCACCACACTATACTGATGAGCTTTCTCCACAAATATTATTTAGATTATGTGCATATACCAATTCTGAACTTATGCTTTATTGTAAGAGATTTATTTTGAAAAAATGGCCAATGTACTATACATAATAATAGGGTTTTTTTTTGTCTGAGGTGAAGCTGGAGCAGGAGACATGGCTGGCCAGAAGCACTGAGATTTCATCAGAAAAACAGGTTGTTTTTAGAGTTTCTCTAGGACACTGACACGGTGCCTCAGCTATTCATTCTTGACAGCACTGTAAAGGAAGTAGTAATGACCTTAATGGGAAGATAAGATAAGTTAAGAAACGATATGATACGATACGATACGATACGATACGATACGATACGATACGATACGATACGATACGATACGATACGATACCACACACAGCAAGACCCAGCAGAATCAGCAGTCAGATGTTCATCTTCCTCATGCAGGCAAGAAACACTGTGCAGCTGCTTGGGCTGCATGTCCTGCTCAGCAAGACTTTGGTGAGGATAAATTACATTAACACTTTCCAAGTTCCTTACTAAGGTACCTGGTATTTGTGGTAACTGAGTCTTATATTTTAATCTAGAGCTGGCTTTGCCCAATTTCATTTATTTACTTATGTATATATTTGATAACCTTTTTCCAGTTTATTGATTTTCCTTATGGTTGATTTTTTGCTCTTTATTTTGGTTTGTTTTGCTTTTACTCAGAAGTGAGATATGCAGTGAAATGCTGACCAGCATTCAATAGAACTAAAATGTATTTATTTATATATTTGATCCATACCTATCTCAGCATTTTGTTACTTGATTTGCCACATTTTGTGACATTCAGTAAACACCTCAGTGAAACACAGGTCACATAATTTCAGAATATGTTCTTGCCTTGGAGATGCCCAGAATACCTAAGCCTTGTCATATCTTTGTCAAATTTCAGAGCAAGATACATTTCTGCAGTAGGACTTGCAAAAAATCCTACAGTGGAAGAAACCTGGTGAAACTGTTTTTGTTATTTCTTTCTGATCATTTTTGGATCTGAGGAGAAAGAAAAGAGAAGTGTGGTTGAAGTTTTCATAATGCAGAAGGCAAGTAAGATCCAGGACTGTGCAATTTCATGACAAGCTATTTTAGCTGGCATTGGAAGCCCCAGTCTGATTGTACCTATGTCAGATGTATTTGTACCTGAAAAAAAAGTATGACATTATTTTTTTAAGCTCAATGCTTGAAATGTTAGGAGATAAGTGAATAGATTTGTGACAATGTCAAAGAAATAGAAATCTCAGTTCAATTCCTGACTCAGTTCTGAATTTTCTGTGTGTTTCTAGATGTGTTAAGTAGAGTGCAATTCACTTCTTTCTGCTTTCACCCTCTAAGAATTATTGTTTTAAGCTAAGAAAGTGGGATCTAGCTTCAGATTCAAGCACCTAAATTTATGTGTCTATAATGTAGTAATGAGAGTGTTAACGTTAGAACAAGATATCCAAGCTCCAACCTTCTTCCACTGCAGACCTAATTAATATAGTTAATGGAGATAATTTATTTGCCCAAATGTTGGCACCAAAGTCCAGCATGTTTTTGTCATCTTGTCTTGTCTTTAGATACCTCTCTAGAAGAATACCTTGTACCATTTCTGCTAACTGTGAGTGGGTGTTTTGTGTACCTCAGAGCGTTAGATTCCTAATATTAGGAATCCTATTAAAATGAATCCTATTATTAATTATTACTTAATATCTACCTGAAAGTCTTGTTTTTCATCTCCACCTATCATTTCCATAAACAAGATCTACATTCAGACTCTCTGCATTTATCCCCAGAAATAAGATCCCTTATCTCCAGCTCAACAATTATTATATATTTACCCTTTGAAAAAGCTCCCAGGCACAAGTTTGAAAAAGAGCCACTGTGATTCTGCAGTGCTGTGGCTGGAGGCCCCACCTGAAATACATGATACCCAGCTTGGAAAGAAAGGAGAAAAAGCACATAAAAGTCCAAGTCACTGTGCTGCCCTTTCCCAAGGAAACCAAGTTGAAAATTGGACACATTAACTTTTCAGCGTTCTCTTTATTTGCTCTTCTGTGAAAGCTGACACATTTGGAGATTAATTATTTTTATGGCACTCATTATGAGCTCATTAGACCTCTATTTTTAGGTCCTTTATTCCTGAATTTGTTGCAATCTTATGGTTGTCCTAATTAGGTTGCAAGACAGTAAAACACTGCTATGAAGACAAGGCGTGAGGAGATTAGTCCAAATCATCTGTAGCCTAGAGTAAAAGACTACTCAGTTGACTACTTTGCCTTTTTTTTTAAGTCCGAAGTAAAGACTATCTGGAAAAATGGCTTATGTTTCTGTACCATAGCTCTTGCTGTGTGTTCTTTAATTAGTTCTTCTAAGTCTCTTTCTACCCTGTTTCCTCCCAGAACCCTTTTCAATATCTCCTTGCAGATAGAACAAGAGAACACCAAATAAAAATTCCCATTTGTGGATACAAACCTTCTTAAACTGCCATTATATATTTTGATGATTTTTTAGCCTGTGGGTACTATCACTGTAATTTGCAGAGTATAGGTTTTAATAAGTCAATTATAAATGTAATGTATGCTGCAAATATCACCACAGTAACAACTTAATAAACAGGGCCTTTTTTAATCTTATCATCAAAACAAAGTCAATGTACCATTCCTCTAATTTATAATCAAAATGCAAAACAAAATTCAGCTTAACAGTTATAGCACAGCTAAGGTGCTTCATATTATTAACTTGAAATACCTGAAGGCAAACCTGTTTTTTTTCTAACTGTAAAAGATGCAAGACAAAAATATGTGTATATATGGAATATACATATATTTGTGTGCATGTACATGCATATCTATTAATGTCCTCCTGTCTAAATATTTAGACAGAGAAGATGTACATAGATGTATTCCCCTGGAGTATAGTATCTCTTGGTGTAGCACGATTTTTTTATCAGGATGAGCATGGGCAGCTCTTTGTGGACACTGTGCAAATGGCAGCTGAATCTATACAGATGTCTCAAGAGTAAATTTGGGCAGCCACCGAAGTTCCTCTAACCACAAAGTGAAACTCAGATCACGATGAAAATAAATATCATTTTCAGGCAAAAGTTTGTGGAGACTAAATTGTTCAATATGAGGAAAACTATGGCTCAGCTGAGGAGTTTTGGAAAGTCTCTGCTACCCTTCTAAAAAGATACTTTAAAATGGCATAATTCTGGTACTTACCTGCCTTTATTTAATTTCCCACTTGTACTGCTTGAGTAACAAAAGGATCCTTTATGTGCGTTATAAATGGGGTGCGTTTCAAACTCTTGTCTACACAAAAATATTCAGCACATGCTGCAGTGGAACTATCACCGAAGACCTAAGCTAATCATCAAAACACTTTGCAGGAAAGGTGGCAAAGAAGCATGACAGAAGGTAAAACCCAAACAGAATCTGAAAGGGTGTATTCTGCCCAAAAAGTGGGACAGTAAAAAGATAGTGCCTTTGACAAATCACATTCAAGTCAGATTTGCAGGTGGCATAAAGCACCATCGTTTGTTTTTTTTTTTTCTGATCCTCAATTCATCTACTTTCAGAAACCTTGGATTGTAACATTAAGACATTCAGGTCTTGTCATCAAGGCTCTGTGAAGCCTCATTCAACACATTCTGATGAGAGTTTTGCTCTCGCTTACCTGGATGAAGCTCTTGTGAAAGTCAAGGAAATTTATGACAATTTATTTAAATGCCGCCAAGATATGAGATAAAAGGAAATCCTTACATATGTGACTCCCTCATGAGAGGGTAAACACAAAGTTTGCCAGGGTGTTGATGTATTCTATAGTCATTACTGCTCTTCTCCATCACTTGAAAGCCAAAGGGCTTAAGCTGGCCACATCCTTCTTTCATTTTCTCCCATCCCTGTACTCGCCTGGAGCAGCAAGCCCAGCTACTCAATGTAGATGAGTTACTTGGTCCTCAACCTTCAGTCACTAAAAATTTCTGCTTTCCTTACACAGCTATGATAAGATAACTTTAGGCCAGACTAGTTGGCTTTACTAGATGCTTTCAACCTCTTTTAACAAAAAAAAAAATAATCTGCTGAGATATAATTGAGCAAGAGTACACTGAGACTCACCCTATATTTCCTTTTTTTTTTTTTTTTTTTTGGTCCACGCCTCTCCTTTTTGAGGCTCACCTTAAGCTTACATTGGAGCCTGGAGAACTTAATAACAACTATCAGAGGTAATGTTTTCTGACATTTGCAAAGTGTGCCTTGTCTTCCAGGCAGAATTTCCCTGTTCTCCGAAATCATCCTTCGGTCTGCCACTACCACTCACGCACAACACGAGAGAAAGGGCCATTACACGCTACACTTTCCACCGCTGTGCTGTATCTCATTTACTCTTGCCACTGAAACACACAATCTCTAATTAGCTTGTATTTTTTTTTTCTTTTCCCCTCCAAAATAGGAGGGGGAAAAAAAGACATTTATTACCGACTAACATTCATTAAAACTTGCAACGAGTTTGTTTATTGAATCCAGACGGCATTTCTTCTCCTTCCCAACCTGTCACTGTGCTGCATACACACGTATGAGGCATCAATAATTATACAGCGCATTACAAATGAGCTTTTAAAGCCAGGATGCAAATTAGGAATGTAAATGTGGCTTCTAAATTGGCTATGTTAATATGAAATATGATTCTTTCTAATAGAGCGGGAATAAGCCTCAGTGGTATTGATTTTTTTTATTTTTCCCCCTTTTTCCATGCTTTGGCCCCCACCTCCAGTTGAGCTGCAATGTGTTCCCACCTCTCCTCGATGAGGCTCATCTGGTCAAGTTGGGCTCTCTCCTCATATGTGCCGGTGCTGAGCCGTGAGCACTAAATGAAGCGGGTAATTTGGCGCGTAGTCGGGGGGGCCGGGGGAAGGGGGGCAGCTGACAGTGAATGGTGTCAGCTGCAGAGGCAGCAGAAAAAGCCGACATCTTAATAAAACAGCCTCGGGCAAAATCCCATTAAAGCCTTCAGAAGCTTGTTTCCCTGCAGTTGAGCAGGTAGGCGTTGTGCGCGGCGTGGCAGCCCTGAGTGCTCTCTGGGAGCCCAGTTCAAAAAAAAAAAAATTAATTAAATAAATAAATAATAGAAATTGAGTGCTTTTTTTTTCTTTCTTTCCCCACCACTGCCTCATTTCTCCCCCCCACCAACCCTCCACTCTAAATCATCCTCCAGTCTCTGCTCCTCAGAGCCATTTGCAAGGCTTTGTGAGGCAGGAGGGCAGCAGCACCCGTGTGTGCCATGATGCTCAGGCCCTAAGTGCCTCCACAGTGGCAGTGGGCAAAGCGGGTCCACGTTGCCCATCCATTAGTGAGGCAACGTGGACCACCCGGTCACCCCGGCAAATGAGGGGGGACCAGATGGGACATGGGCAGCAGGACAACGAGCGTGCCGGGCTGCAGGATTTAACCCCCTTTCCGTGGGAGGCCTGAGGTGGCCACAGCTATGAGGGCCGGGGTGCTGTGACAGCAGGTGCCACGCACACAAAGCTGGAGCTCCTGGTCCCATGGCACTTGTGGCTTCAATAGGCCAAAATATGAGGCTACAATGGGAATTATTTTAGCCCTTTTGTAGCCTGGAGCAGTCCTACACTCATCCCTTTCTTTCTTGATAGTGCTCCCTCCATGGACAAGCCTTTGGGGTGCAAGGGTGTCTTCTGGACACCCTTTCTAGAGACGCTTTTCGTACACGATCTCACATTGCAGAGATCCAGTAGATACTGACTGTGCACTCCAGTGCAGAGGGGGAACATTTCTGACCCAGCTCACACCAAGGCATCGCTGATCTGACACTCAAATCAAGCACAGCAGCCTCCTAAACAGATGGATTTGACTTTGTGCCTTTGAAAGACTCGTTAAGAGTCACTCAAGAGAATACCAACTTCTTTGGCTCAAAATAGCTGAACAATGGGTGTACTTCGACCCTGTACTTTTGTCTGATGGGCCGCTGTCTAGAAAAAAAATGTGACTTTTTTATATTAAGTTAATTTCACCTTAATTCTTCCTATCCATAATAACTCTTCCTATCCATAAGCTGTCGGGGCTTATGGACAACCCTGTGTTGGAGAAGAACATCTTGAATGAACATCTGGAATTTGGTGCAGCAGGTTTCCCTTATCTATCCATCTGCTGAGGGCAATGAAGCAAGAAGTTTTCCTGGCCTCTAGTTTGGCCAAAAAAAAATTCAATTAAACTTGTTCACACTCTGTCTCCATTTCCCCATCTGTAAGTTTTGTTTTTCTTCGGGACCACTACTTCTGCCCTAGTCTGTAGTAGTCAGTAGCAATAATTACAGCTCTGAAAATGAGAATGCTCTTTATGTAATGGTTAAATTTGTTTTTGTCAGTGTCATGAAAGCAAGTCTGAGCCAGCTGTAACTGGGTGCAACTTTGTGGATTTCAACAGAAGCTTCTCTGCGTTTGAGCTTTGCCCTGGAGCACAGCTAGAAAAATCTCAAATCATTCCTGTACTCTAAATTCCTACTTCTCTTTTTTTTTTTTTTTCCCCTCTGTTCTTTTCTATCTTTATTCACTCTTTATTCATTTCTCATTTTCCCTATTTCCTTGCCTTCTTCACTTTTTATTTTAAAATGTGCTTTCTACTCTGAAAAGTCCCAGAGCATTTTCCAGCCTGCATTTCTAAAGTTCAGTTCCCCCATGAGTGTGTGTCTACTGCAGAAGCTGAACAAATGGGATTGTTCCTTCACCTCTGAAATGCAGCCACTGCTAAGGAAGAGCACTGCAGCCATCCTATCTTAAGCATGTGCCAGGGGTCTCTGGAGAGGAAATGAAGGATAACCTTTTCACCTGAATGTACCTTTTTAGGTAAGCTGAATATAACTTGGAATTATGGCAGAACAGTGCAGTTAACATTTTTTATTTTTTATTTTTTTTTTAAGAACAGAGTTTCAGATGTGACCAGAAATGTCAGGATGTTTCTTTGATGCCTATCTACTGGGCTTGTAAAAAGGAAATGGAAAGCACAAAACTTTCCTCCTCCTTTTACATGTTTGTTTGTATATTGTGCATATATGTATGCACATATATGAGTGTGTGTGTCTGTGTATATACTCTGAGGCTTTGAAAGCATAACCTCCTGGAAAGACAAATAAAGATAAACAATCCACTAGGAACACGTTCATGATAATCCTTTCAAGCATTGATGTTCCACGGCATCTTATCACATTTGCGAGGATTTTAGGTACCTCTGAGTAAAGCAGAATAAGACTGCTGTACTATAAAACCTCACAGAGGACTTCCTTTGCCAGTAGTCTGTAGAAAGATGTTATCATTCTGATGATGTGACCAGAGCGTGTGGTTACATGATACTCACAGCAGGTCCATCTGCTCACATATGAAGTTTTGCTGGACATACATTGCACATAAAATTCAGTCTGTCTAAATTTCAGTTAAGTCTCAACAGATCTGCCTGTTCTCCATGTTTATCAACCTTTTAGCCATTTGCCTTCTCATTACATAAACTTCTTGTGGCTGACTTTAGTCACATCCATATATTCAGAAGTTCATTCTCAGAGAGGTTTTCTGCCTTCCACCTGAAATATTGTAACAGGACAAGCAGCTGAACACCTTTACATGCGCAAAGGAACCCAAGGTAAGGTCAGAAACAGAGCTAATCTGGGGAAAGATGCTGCTTTTTATCTCCATATTAGATCTCTGATTCAGGGAATTTGAGAAGTAGTTTCTATGCCTTGATCTATCTAACTGGTTCTCACAAGATAGATCAAACCACCAGTTCATGTGATACTGAAGTGCCAATAACGAACAGTAATCAGTTTGAAAGGTTCAACAAGATTGCAACAAAGAAAACAAAAATTTTGTCTGCAGCTCTGGATTGCAACTCATTTTATTATAACACACTTTGACAGACAACCGGGATTCTGGATTTAAGTTCCAGTTGAAAGAATCAGCAAAGATCCTAGCATCAAAATCTGGGCAACTGTACATACCCTGGATGTCCATTAAAAGACCTTAAGATTAAGCTCCACCTTGTTTACTTCATCAGATCTCCGAAGAGTGCAGGAGGATGAGATTAATTGCTTTATAACTCCTTTAAATATATGGTAACATAACAGTGGAAGTAGTGTAAAAATGACAAACAGGATTTTGTTGCTTTTCCACTTTTATCAGTGTCGCAGTGTTTACTACTCAAAAAAGACCAGATACAGAAAAAGGAAATCTGCTATCGCTAAAGAGAGCATCACCAAATGAGTCAACTATCCCAAGCGCTTCTTTTTTTTCCTCTTAGATCTGTCAAGCACACATTTGTGTGCCTGTGTGTGCATGCATAAATACATATGTATGCAAAAATATGTAATGGCCTGTCTGTCATGTGTTTGTATACGTTTGAATCAAGTGTAAACACCAAAGCAAACAAGGGTGCATTTACATATTCAGGTACATCTACTTCTGGATAAACAACAAAAAAACCTTCCTCTGTATCTGTGCTCATACCTTTACATAAAGATGTATACAAACACATATGTCGCTTCATCTTTTCCCTTGTCAGAATGCTTTAAAAGAGAAGGTGGCTTTGGATACTCCATTCTGGCAGGAAACTGTGCTATTTTTTTTTTCTATTTAAAAAATAATAATAATAAAAAAATGAAGAATATTTGTTCCAGCTGCTTACGTTAATATCTGCAATGAGTTGGAGCATGCATTATTAGATGTTTCTCACCTCCATCACAGTCAGTTCATAGTAGCCCTGTAAATCGTAGAAATGTGACAGAGAATGATTTTAGCTCTGCAGCTACCCTCTGCGACACAGGATGGAGCAGAATTTCCTAGTGAAATCTGTTCATAAATTAGACGCAAAGAAAATAAAAGAGTAATTTCTTTTGAATTTTCTACAAACCAATGAACATCTTTACTGGGCAATATCCATTGAAAACACAAATCAAATTATAGGTACATAAAGAACAAAGTATTTCAAATAACCTTCAAACGTCACACCTATTTAGCTTACTACATGAGTTTTAAACACATTTTGCCACAGCCTATTTCCACTGAGGTAAAAAGTAAAACTTGCACATGCTTATGGAATTTATATGTTTCCTATCATGTGAAAAATCCCACTAAATTTACAGGACATATATAAAAAATATTTAAGCATGTACACACAGTTTTCTGCAGGATCAAAACTGAGGATCATATCTCATTTCCAGAAAAAGAAAAAAAAAAAAAATCTTACTTTAAAAGTAAGATTAAAATAAATTATCATTATTGCCTTCTATCTCCAGTGAGGCATGAAATAAACCACACCGCAAGGAAAAAATAGCTGTTGAGCAGAGATAATTTCTGAGAGAAAACAGGTAAGACATACAGACCTATACGAAATTAAGCTTATCTCAATGCAAAACAATGAATTTGTTATAATCTAGCAGATTGTGTTTTAATACAGTAAACACAGATGCTTCCAATTTCTAATTAAAAGCATTTTCTGCTGTGCAGCCTCACCTGCTTTCTGTCTTGGTTCACAGAATCACAGAGTGGTTGAGGTTGGAAGGGATCTCTAGAGATCATCAAGTCCAACCCCCCTGCTCAAGCAGGGACACTTAGAGCGTGTGGTACAGGGTCACATCCAGGTGGGTTCAGAGCGAAGTTTGTTGTTTAGATCAATTTTGTCTTCTATTCAATTTCCATTTTTTGTGTATTTTAACACAGGATTTTTCCAAAGTAGCCTTTTTAAACCTCTTCCTTGCTAAGAATTTCTTGGTATGAAGTCTGTGCTCTGTGTGGCAAGGAACTGGTCATATAACATCCTCATCATCCTTGCACCAGCATTGGGGTGGGGGCCTGTAGGTTGTACCTTTCTTAGTAATTGAGCAGTGCCAAGGAAATGGGCCCACATTTAATTATCTACATTATCAAATCGTTATTGTCATACCTGACATCTTAAGGTCTGGATCAGTTTGCCCAGCGCAGGCTTCACTCCAAAGAGACAGCAAGATGAGACCATCTTAATTTGAAGGATAATTAGCTTTATTAAATATGACAATGACATGCTATTTGGTTCCAGTGCCAGGGAGCACTTACATTTTCCTTGCAGAGATGCAGCTTCAAATTTTAAGTGTTTTGAACTGTCCTCGAGTAGTTTTTATCTGTAATGAGGTCTCAAAAGTGCTATAAGAATGCAAACAAATAAGAGAAAAATAATAATAATAATAATAAAAAACACTCTGTGGCCTTCTCACTGGCTTTGATACAAGAGACATTAAAATGAGGAAAATTGTGCTTGTGCTCATAAATTCAGATAGTATTTTGTTGTGCAGTTTTCCTGCTTGTAGGCAACCTAAAGGCAAGAATTCATAGCCTTCACTGAGCAATACCTGTTTGTTAATTTTTGTCTTTGGATTAATTGGGATTAATTAATTTTGGTCTATAACATCAATGGAGCAAAACATTATCGTGGAACAGTGGTCTCCCACTGCTACCTAGTTTAAGTAATCAAGCAAAAATAGAGCATATGTTACACCTTGTAATGTATTTCTCATTCTTGTATTCTTACACTATTTTCATTGTCATAATGATCCACTATATCTTTATCTGCTTGGACTTTTTATATAAGTTGGCTTCTCTCTAAGGTTTAGAAGTTAATAATTTAGCCAACAGCCATGTACTATATATTATTTTTTTTCACCCGGAAGCATAGCCTTTCTGAGTTACAGTCCACAGAAGATAGTTCAGCTACAAGAGAAATGGCCTACATATGACAGCAGACTTTGACTATTATTCCATGTTGCATACTTAATCTGTACTATGTTAGGTGAGCCTTATTCACTGTGGTGTTCTCAAATGAGTGGCTTCCACAGACTGTTTCTGACAGACACAAGAGCATTAAGACACCTGAGGCCTATGTTTGACAGTATCCTGGGAAAATATCTTGTGAATCCACTGTATGAAATGAGAAGTAGTATAAACTGCAGTCACTATTTACAGAAAAATGCAAACAGAGGTTTCTGGTAAAACGTTTGATGCAAATCAAAATGATTGTGCTAAGTCCTTCGTTTAGCCATGTTGTCCCTGTAAAACCTGGGTCCAGACTCCTCGCTACTTAGAGCATGAAGTTGCAGAAAAATCAATGGGAATTAGGTGCTTGAAAACCATTATGGTTACAGCCCCTACTATTTTATTTCTCTTCCAGGAAAACAGCTTATCGTTTTAAGAAATTTTTGTTAGGAAAAATATAATTCTATTTTCCTCTGACTACCTTTTCTATTCAGTTGAAACTTAAGACACTTTCTTCTGTTATGTATTGATACCAATCTCTTTCAAAAGGAGCTCCCATCTTAAAAATGGCACCAAAGTGTCAGTAACCAAGATAGTCACCTGAGTTCATACTTTCCAAGGCATATTAACGTTATAAGATCTCAGTTCAGTTCCTTAAACGTTTCCATCTCTAATGCCATTTTAGATACCTTAAAATATCCTGTTTCATATCCACTCACCAGTGCAGAAGGGTACAAACTCCTTCAGGTTTCTCATCACATCTCCCACCCCATGCAGATGTCTGAACCTTCCTTGAGCTTCTCAAATGGCACTAAATGTCTGTGCCCAGTCAGTTGTATACTCTTAATCTCTTGGCCAGTAAGAGCAGTTATCTTGAACCTTTTCTTGACAGCTGAATATAGTTTTCCTCTTTTCCTCTCTATGAAGCAATGCTTCTGTCTAATGCTGGCATCAGTGATACATTGTTATTCCAAAGATCCCTTTAAAATGGCTTAGTGCTCTTTCTCCTGGACTTTGTGCTTAAAGTGTTAGAGAGAATAAAATAATTAATAATAATAATAAAATAAAATTATAATAATAAAATAAATAATAATAATAATAAAAGATAATAGAATACTTTAGCTGAAGATCAAGGGAAGAATCTATTCCAAACTCCAAGGCCTGTTTGATGGGAATAATTTTCTCCCAAGAGAAGTAGTGGAAACCTCAGTGTTTGAATTATTTAAAATTAAAGTAAATGAAGAGTTGGAGAATCTTGCAAGGATCAATTCTTTATTTACAAGAAGATGGACTAGCTGAACTGGTAAGGCGATTGGGTGATCTAAGAAATGAAACTATGATTTTAATTAGTATTTATTGTGTTCTGTGGATACAATGGTGACAGTATATTTGTTGTTAGAATTAATTCTTTTCACTTGGAAGTGGTGAAACTGGGAAGTTTGAAATATCATTTTCAGTTTTGTGGGATAGATGGATGTGCTTTTTTTAGTTTGTTTTGCATTGTATACTGTACATGGTACATTAGGATCTGTGACCAACCCTTCTGAGAAGGGAAAAGGGAAAGATGATGATGATAATAATCATGGAGACATTTTAAGTTATATTTTTATTACAACAATTTTTTGGGGGAAAAATGCCGTCAAACAGTCTTCTTAGATCTCCGGGTCCAGGCTTCGGACACCAAAATGCATGTCTGTATTGCTCGTCTGACTTACACCAAGGATGTGAACCTTGGCTCTAAGTTGTAACTGATGAAAATCAAGTCTCAGACAAAGTTTCATCATGGAAAATTCACAATGATGATGATGAAACTTTGGAATAGGGGTCTGGAGTGGTAGATCTGCATCCTTGAAGATATTCAAGACTGAAAGATTTGATGGAACATCAAAATTAGCTTTACTTTGAGCAGTGGTTGTGGATGAACTGGACATTGACCTCTTAAAGTTCCTTGCAATCATTAACATATAAATAACCATACAGGAAGTCCAGGAGAGAATTACCATTTCTACATTGTACTGATAATCTTGAGCCTGAATCTAGAAGCAAAACAAAAGGTGAATCACAATTAATTGTAGAGATCAAATAATAATAATAAAAAAATTAACTTCACTATTTTCTTTGTACGTCAACTGCTGAGATTTGATCCTGTATTCATCTAAGGATTCAACGGAAAGAAATTCAAGTCAAAGCTGCGTTACAAGGGCTCTAAAAGAGTTTGCAATGCTCAATATATATGCAAGTCACAAACTCTTGATTCTTTACTATCAGAAACCAAGAAACTAATCCTGCAAACACTTAGTATTTGTGGCAAATGACTCAGTGTCAGATGCATTTTGCCAGGCAGAGGTTTTATCTTCATTTCTCATTTAAAATCTTTTATTTTCCAGCGACATGGATCCCTGACTTTTTCATGTTATTAAGTTAAAAATAATCATCCCATATTATCAAAAAGAACTATCCAAAGACATTTGGTTTATGGCCAGTCAAGCGAATTTCACTATTAAGTGATATTAGAAAAAACCCTTAGGTTAACATTTGAGATCTGATTGATGTCCACATCAGATGACCCTGTGTTACATTCCTGGTTCTACACCCATGTGTCCATTCTTCATCTTTGCTAAGCTGGTGTCTCCACCACCAGTGTCAATGAGATTTTTAATGAAATGATATTTTGGATTTTACTGTAACATGGCCTTGATGATATTAATTAACTAGGAAGTTTTGATATAATGGAATGAAATCAAGTTCCCACATATATCCAGATAACAGAAATGCTCAAAGCTGGAAAAAAAAAAAAAAAAAGGTATAAAGTGATCTTTCCTAATTGAGAGACAATTTTGAACTAAAGTTCTCTGAGAAGATGTTGAAAATAAGTATCAGTCACAAACCAGAAAGCTCCCTTTGACTAATGTCCTTTTCCACTTCTCTATAGGAACTGTGAAAGTGGGGGGGGAGAAGAATTTTAATGGCTATTATTGCTTATTTAATTATGAACTGTAAGACAAATGACTTTCCTGTAACTGGAGTGATTAAAAGAGGAAAGTGATGAAAAATTTCTTACAGAGCAGAACTTTCTGGAATACTTTACTTAGCTTCCAGGAATATTGTCCAGAAAAAAAAAAAATCCGTGTTAGTTCCTAGAGACGGCTGAAATGGACAAATAGCTAAAAGGTAGTTTCATAACTAAAGAATGATCTAGGGTATTTTATCTTCCTCAAAAAAATATTCGGATCTGACCATTCAAAGAATTTCACTGTTAGCTGAATTGCTTGCTGACATTATCATTACTAAGTTTTTCTAATCTTCTATTTGAAAAAACATAAATAAGATTGAATCTCTAAAACACTTTAAAACCTCAGCTTCTTGGACATTTGAGAACCCAAGATCACCAGTCACTTCAGCAAACCTTAGACAGATCAGGCCTGAGAAATTTAGATTTGAGGGCTTGGCTTTCTGTTAATTTCTTTTCATATACTGTAGGTGGGAGAAAATTTTTTTTCATTTTTTTACCTTGAATATTAATACCTACTGAAAGTCTATTCAATTCTGATAAGAGCTTTCTATTAAAATAGATAACCAATAAATCAAGTCATTCACCAGGTATCTAATGCCAGTAAGACTGCAAAGAAAATGACAATGTTAAGTAGTGCCAGTGAATATTATTACAGAAAGCATAAATATTTAGGCACATGGATATAAACAGCAATTCAGACAAAATCCTCTCCACTGTTACTAAGGTTTGTTGTTTTAAAAATAAAAAAGCTCTGATTAGAGCTAGACAGTAATGTGTTGCACTTCTAAAATCTTGAAGAATTCTCCAGAAAAGAATAAAAAACTCTTGTAGAACTGTAAGCAAAATATATTTCTTTCTATTGGGAAGTTACAGCATTTCCTTACAGGAGTCTCATTTGCCCCTTGAGCAAAGGATCACAACATCTCCTGTTCTCCTGAACTAGTAGGACCACCTTCATTTAGTTTTCTTGGGTTCACTGTAAAAAAAAGGAAAAGGAGGAGTTATTTTATGTTGGCTATAGTATTGTAGCCATATCTGTATTTGAGGGCAGTCCTTTATGAGGACTTTTCAAAGACTATTATGGGGAAATTCAGTTGTGCTTGGAGAGCTTGCTGGTGAGCTCATTGGTTTTGTATTGCAAACATTAATTTCTCTAATAGACCCTAACTGCACTGTGTATGACCAAATCATTCACTGAAATCTAGCGTTGTACGTTTTGCTTGGTAAAAGCCTTACCCTCCCAGAAACTTTGAGAGCATCTGTTCAGGAGGAGGAGATCATAGTTAATCCAGGGATTTATGAATCAAGGCATGGCCATTTTAGCAGGAATCAATCTTGGTCATGAAGTTATGCTTCTAGATATATGAGTATAGGTATATACTAGGTATATACTTTGAGTTTCAGCACTTCTTTGCTATGTAGTAAAAAGACAAAGATGTTTAATTATTACATGTAACTGTTACTGCAACACTCACTGTATTCCAAAACACACTATTTTAGTACATTTATAATTGAGCACAGGACAAACTAATATTAATTATATGCTGGTTAAACCAGTTCGTATTGTAGGTACCACAAACCTCTGCTTTGGCTACAGCAGCATTCTGCATTTTTGCTTTGGAAAAAATAAAATCTAAAAAGTAATCATTTACATTAGGTCTTGCATAAATTTTACTTGAAGGTGTTACTTAAGGGATCCAAGAAAAATTTCCTCTTTGCCACAGTGCTGAAGTTCAATTTTGGTCCATGAGAAGCTAGTGCATGTGAGACAGACCTTGGAGCAAAGGTGCATAGCTGTTGTGCCAGTGTCAGAGCCAGAAAAATGTGAGGTGCCACCAAAGTGACCCAACACCAGGTCACAAGGTTTCTGCTACCATTCCGAGATGTGATGCCCAAGAATCTTCCCTCTGTTTTTATCTTTCCTGAAAGGAGCCTCCATAGAGGCTGGTAGAAAGAGAAGACTGAGGAACGGAAGCTTGGCATATTTGCTGCTTTATCCTCTACTCGTTCACAGGGTGGGGAAAAACCTGCTATGAAAGGGAAAAAGATGGAATGGGAGAATGTCTGATTTTGGAAAGCAGCATTCAGGGCAGACTTTCTCACTTTGTGAAATTTCAGCCCTCCTCACGTACACATACAGAATCTGGATGGCGTCTCAACCAACCTTTCAAAACCCTTTTTTTGGCTTGAGGCTAATTGCTGCTTGGCATTGTGGGGAATTCAGAGGGTGTCCAAGTCATTGAAACCAAGCTTTTAATTTGGCGTTTCCTCCTTATTAAACTGTCGGTAATTTGGTACATGAGAAGACTGCTCCTGTGAACAAGAGACCCGGCCCCCACTCCATCCTCTTATACTACAAAGCTTGCATTTTTCACAGTGGATTAGCAAGTCTAGACATCCTATAAAATGTCAATGAAGGTATGGATCTCCAGTGCATATTTCTCAGGAGAGCTATGCTTGTTTGCAATGCTGCTCTCTCAGCCCGATCAATACAGCCACAACAGCCTTTTGCATTTTCTCTCAGAAAACAGAATCTCAGTCATTGAATTTCCCCCCCCCCACCCCTTTCCAAAGCATTTAATGAAATACTGGAGGCAAAGGAAGTGGTGTGTGTGTGTGGGGGGGTGGGCAGCGGGAAGTAAGATCTTATGCTGAGCACCCAGGGAAGTCGTGAATAAAGTATTTTATTTTAATTATTATTACTAACCACGAAGGCACGATAAGAATTATCATGAGAAAAATCATACCTCAGGGGCAAGACAAGGACTGGGGGAAGAGAAGGGAAAGGAGGAACAGCTGAGTGCGAGAAGCCCCACGGGATGTGATTATCTCCTGATAACAGCATCCCTGGACTTATTGCTATTATGAAATTTCATTTTCTCCATTTTTTTTATATACATAGATACATGTATAAATTATTTAGGTGAAGTGTTTCAATTCCCTGCAAACTGCGAGTTTGCGTTAAAATGTTTCAACTGTGAGATTCCTAGGTATATTAATATCTACCCTTTTAGAATGTTGAGCAGTCCATCAGCTTCATCCTCGGCTGTTTTATGATATTATTACAATGTATTTTGGTTGGGGAATGGTGAGTAGAATAAGTTTTGGGGGAAATAGATTTGTTTGGGTTCCATTTGGATGCTGGAGGGGAAAACTCCACATAAAACGACTCTGGCTGTTCAGTAAGGCATCCTGATTTCTCATTATTATTATTATTATTTTTTTTTCCCAGCGCAACTCTATTTCTTCTCTGCTTCTTAAAAGTCCCAAGTACCTTCCCATCTATTTTAATAAAAGTGAGAGGGGATTGAAGTCATTAGAAATAGTCACCTCAAAAATTATATTCGGATGTGCATTTTATATGTTGAGTTTCCTGGCAATTATATATTAAAATGAGGTGGGATGGATTCTGTTATTGAAAAAAAAAAAAAAAAGATAAATGAAAAACTGTGATTTAATAATTTTTAAGGCTTAAAAATATGCAAGAAATTTAACTCCACTTTTTGTTGGACTCACATCTCATGCTTACATCTTTTTAAATTTCCTTTTAATATCTGTAATTTTTCAAGAGATTTAAATTCTTATTTAGGTTCCTCATTGCAACTTGCTAATTTTATTTCAAATTAAGGTTGCTGGTGAAGCAGAAGGCAAAGCCCTCTCATGGCACTTACTGAACTTCCCAAGTTGTTTCTAGGGGCTACCTTAAAGCATTTTGGACTTAGTGTGGAAGTCATAGAAGGAGAGGCAGAACTCCTAGAAGACTTTGAGCTCAGCAGATAAGTGTCATATGTTCAGGCAGGAACTACTGAATTACTCATATATATTCCCCTGCCTCAACCAAGAAATATATGGACTTTAGTTTACTTATTCTTTCCTATATAATAAGTTCACAAATTCTTGTGCAGAAACTCCTGACTTTGACATTTTTAGAAGAAAACAAAAAAACAAAACCAACAAACAAAACAACAGCAACAAAAATTGTCAGGAGAAATACTCATTTACCAAGATTTTTTCCAGCATAAGAGACTATACTGAGACTACCTATTCTAAGAATAAAAGCAGGTGAGATTCCTATCTGTGTTTGTGAGGTTTTTTATGCTTCTCCTTTCTGTTTTATTGGAATAAGTGAGAGCTCAGTAATTTTGTATGCTGGTATTGCAGTTTGCTTTCAGTATAAACATACTCCCAATGAGGCTCCAACAATTCTTCTTTTCCTTCCTATGATACGTACAGGTAAAATTCAGACCGGGGAAGGAGCATTTCATAAAGTTATGAAAAAAGTGCTGATTCTCACATCAGTTCCTGCATTCACAGTGGTTTTATGGCTTGATTCTTATGTTGTTCCTATGCTGCTTCATCTCTGCTGACATCACTGAAACTATTCCTGATGCATATTTGTGTAAATAAAATCACAGTCAGCCCATCAGTGCTCATCTAGCTGCTCTTCTTCAGTGAAAATTTAGTGAAAAATCATCAGAAGTAGATAAAAACTAATGTTTCCTGGACTTTTCTTATCCATTTGAAGTGTTTTGTGAGAGGATCCCAAGCCCTGACTTATTCTCCATTTTATCATATGAAGGCTCACTAGAGATAGCTAGAGACAAAAATTAAATTGCAACCTGCTGTAAGAGACTGTTGCAGATTGTGTTTGTCTCGACATTGTTACCATACCATTTAGGACTTCTTGGCCTTGGCTCTGGGAA
>JAYECN010335053.1:7530-23912 GCA_035222435.1 Microcambeva ribeirae | reverse complement strand
AAAAACCTTCAGAGTTCTGAATAATTCTTAGTGACCAGCAGACTGATTGCAAACGGACTGCGAATTAAGGCCACCACATGCCTGGAAGTTAATGGCAGAAAAGTATGATGCACCTGCAAGTGTCTGATTCTAGTAATCATGAACAGAGCCATATAGCTGGGAAAATCCGTTCAATTTCCAAAGTCATCTTATTTTCTCTGCCAGTTGCAATGGCTCATTATTGAATATGAATCCAAATAGCTCTGTCTGCTATGTTTTGTGCAGTTGATTCCTCTGTGCTCCTTTTGAGAGCTCACTGATTAAGATTCCGCTGTATATGAAATAGCCGAGTGAGGGAGCTCTTGTGAGAGCGCTGCTGGAAGCAGTGCTGTGTTCTCAATGCGGCAGTTAATCTGCAGCATGGGGTAGGACTCCAAGGTATAAATCCTGCCACTAAATCAGTAGTGACTGTGCCTCGGAAAGGTGTCTCAGGACAGGACATTAGGTAGAACACTGGAGAGTGTAGTGTGTGGATTTACAAACATATCCAAAAAAAACTTCCATTAAAAAAAAAAAGTTGAAAATAACTTCTCAAGAGTATTCTGTTTCTTTGAATTTATTATTGCATCATGTCTAAAATGCCCATATATTTCATTTGAAAGTAGTATGTATGTATGGTTCAGTTAGCATTTTTACAAGGATGAACAAATTTACTTCTAGTAAATTTCAATAAATTTACTTTCTGTAGTTTCCTGGGTCCTCCCTGTTGCGTTTTTGGAAGACTGGAGTGACATTGGCTTTCTTCCATCCTCCGCCACCTCTCCTGACCTTCAAAGATGATAGAGAGTGGTTGAGCAATAATACCTACCAATTCCCTCAGCACCCATGGGTGCATCCCATCAAGGCCTATTCATTTGTGGGTGTCTAGTTTGCCTGAAAAATCTCTAGCCTGATCCTCTTCAACCAGGGGCAAGTCTTCCTCCCTCCAGAATTTCTCTTGTCTCCAGGCTCTGTAGTTCATAGAGACTAGCCAGTAAAGACAGAAGCAACAAAGGCATTTAGTAACTCTGCTTTCTATATATCCTCAGTCACCAAGGCACCCACTCCATTCAAGCAGCGGGCCCACATTTTCCCTAGTCCTCATCTTGCTGCTGATGTGTTTGTAGAAGCTCTTTCTGTTGTCCCTGGCATCTCTTGCAAAATTTAATTACAAACAGGCTTTGGCCTTCCTTGTCACATCCCTGCATTCTCTGAGAGTATTCCTATATTCCTCCCAAGTGGTCTGACCCTTCTTTCATGTTATGTACGCTCTCTTTCTCTCTCTAAGTTTTACCAAGAGCTCCTTGCCCATCCACACATGTCTCTTGCCCTCTTTGCTCAACTTATTTCTTATAGGAATACACTAACCCTGAGCTATTCTTATAGGAATACACTAACCCTGGAGGAAGTGGTGCTTGAATATTAGCCAACTCTCCTGAACTGCTTTTCCTTCTAGGGCCCTGGCTCAGGGGATTCCTCCAAATAGGTCTCCAAAGAGGTCAGTTAGCTTTCTTGTTGGAGAATACAGTGTGTGTGACTGGTTGGTTTGTTTGTTTTCTGGAAGTTAGCTTGGAAAGCTGTTTATATCAGTATATTCTTGTGCAGATCTTCCCATTATGATGGCTAGCCTGTCGTTACTATGTAATGTGGTGTTATAACCTGAGTGCAAGTATTGATTTGGCTGTAATTGTGCATGCAGACTTTTGGAGTGTAACATAACATTTTCCCCTAAAAACTACAATTGGATCAGTTAGCTGACTTTCAAGAGCTTCCATGTTAGCAAAAGGAGGATTGGCATTTTTAGGAAAATGTGTTGTTTCTTTGTTTCATTTCTCAAATTTGTAATCATCTTTATGCCTGTCCTTTTGGAAGAAAGATAAACACAGCAGAAAATACTGTAACCTTCTTCCTGACCTCCTTCAGAACTGACAAAATGATAATTCCCACGCTGGGGTTGTTCATACACTCGCTGATGTTTTACAATGTGTCAGGTCATGGAAAAAAAGTTGGTATAGCAGATCTTTTTCTGTATTTATATTCCCCTTTTACAGCCCTTATGGTGATACTCTCATGGACAAATTTTAGAACCATCTTGTTTTTAGGAGTTTTTATGCAGGCAGCCTGTTTGGAAGGCAGTCTGGACACTGTCCTCAAATTCACTCCTTTACAGAGTTTCTTAGTTCAGAAAAAAAAAGGGGGGGGGGGGGGGGCCGGGAATGGAGGTGGTGGAGATGTTTATTGTACTTCTGTAGTCTTCCATACCATAATCCTATTACATCTCATACAGATTAATCCTTAAAAAAAAAAGAAAAAAAAATCTGTGATGCGGGCAGGCAAAGCTTCCTGCTCTCTTCTTTACTGGCCTGATTTTGCTGCATCATCAAACTGTTTCCTTGGAGGGATATCTCTAATACTGCAGGGGAATTACAGGAAAGACTCTTCTAAGGAACTCTTCCTAAGAGCTGAGATCTGCCCGAGTAGGGGATCGACAGCACAGCTTAGTCCCTACTGCTGTATCTTCTTCTCTTAACATGTGCAGTCTGTGCAGGGCCGTTTCCCTCCTTTATAAACTCCTGAGTGGTGTCTTCTGTGGGGTAGCTGCATTGCTGAGGATGAGTCTTTGTATCATTTGTAATCATAACTGAATGTTATACTAAGGTTCAACTGGGCATTTCGTTTTATTCCACTTATACATCGTTCCATGGAAGTAATGTTATTCAGACATGTCATGCAGTGCTTGTGCCATATTTTCTCACTCCTGTTTATTGTTTCCTAAAAAAGGCTGCAGAAGCTACTCTGTAAGCAAATCTCTGATGTTCTGGAGGAGAGTGAAACTGCAGAGTGCTGGGAACACAGTCTTGCCAGTGCTGTGTTAGTGTAGGAAATAAGGAACAATATCTGCTCATGAGGAAAATACAGTATCAGTGCTGATGCTTTGGTCTTTGGTGCTACTTGGGTGAACCTGCCAAGGTGTATGTATGGTTAAACTGAAGAGTAGAAGAAGGAGAGGAAGGAGTTTCTCAGAGAGCCAATAGCTTTCAGGCAGAAAGGTTCGCCTGTCTGATTTCAGGGTCTTCCTCCTTTCTCCTGCTCAAAAAAAAAAAAAAAAAAAAAAAAAAAATTAGCAGCCTTTATCCCCCAACTCTTTTGCCCTGGGACTTTGAAGGATCTGCTGTGCTGCAGTAGGAGAGAGAGATTGTTGTTCCCATCAGGACCTTACAAACGAATGTCTCCATGATCAGATCACAACTTGGCTCTTCATCTGTGATTCCCATATCCTAAAAGTAGGAGAGAAAAGGATTTGGAGATGCAAAGCAACAAATTTGCTTTCTAGAGGCTCAGACTCCAGAAATAACACTGTTGTCTGAGGCTCCTTGACTCATACAGGCATGAGGACTATTCTAGCAAAGCTGTATATTTGTGTTTTTCTGCATATGAGTCTAGAATATTTTTCTGGCACAGAACAACAGTGCCAGCTTTGGATTCTGATCAGGGTTTCCTACAACTTTGATCCTAAGCCCACTTTTAATGTATTTACACACAGCTGAACATAAAACATTCAAACCACACATTGAGGGAATGTGTGTGTCTCTAATGGGCTGGGCTTTTATTCCAGGATGCCAGGCTTTACCACAGATAATATTCCTTGCTAGACATTACAGTGCAGTAAAACATATATACCAAAAGATAAATGAAGCAAAATATACAGAATGAGCCTGGATACAGGCTGAATACAGTCAGTTTCTTATGACTAACTGACAGAGGTAAAAAACACTTAATTCATTTTTATAACTCAATTTTAGAAAGCGTGTTTTGCTGTATCGAAAGCTGCATGTTGTAGATTGGTCATATTTCTGAAGTTAATTGTTAAAGAACTTGAGTTTCCGAGTACATGTTGAGAACACCATAAGACAATCTGGAAACGGTTATGGAAAGAAGGCTTGGAGTCACCTTGCTTTGTGCTGCTGACCTAGTCACTTGATTGAAGTCTGTCTCTGTTTTGGCTCCTGTTCCACTTTGTGTTCAGTTTAAAATTTATTCTTATAGGGATAATGAGATGTTAAGCTCTTGACCTTGTTTGTTTTTCAGTGTGAACTGACGCTATCATAAGAACAAAGTGCTTCACCAGCAGCAGAATGCAAGTAAGTTAGATGGGGTGGGAGAAGTCTTACCGTGGTGAGATCAAGGGTTGTTTAACTGTCAGTGACTTCTAGATTCATTTTGACGTAAACTACCTGACTGATATTAAGATATGTTATCATCTGTACCACAAAGATACTTGTTCATCAGTGCTTTTGTAATGTTCCATCCCTGGCTTCTGAAAAATACATTTGTCTATTCCTTGAGAAATTCAAGCTATATTGTATAACATATATATGTTTTGAATATATGTATGTTTTCGGATACATGAAGTAATAGTGGGATATCAATATTTCCATCTTTCTAGTAACACGTCATTAGTCTTGTGCAATCAGTGATGCTAGAGTTTTGGATTGCTGCCCTATGAAATGTTAGTAGTAAAGCTACAAGCCACGTGAAACTTGGTTTGGAATTTCTGATTGACTAGGAGTGTGTTTATTGAGAGGTACTATAAATGAGTTGCAAACATTTGTGTGATTGCTTCAGGGCAGGTCTTTGCACTGAATTAGTAAGGACAAAAAAATCTGTTTCCATAAAAAGTGGAATGATTTTTATCACCCTAACTGGGCTATGTCATGAAAGGAGCATGTGTGTAAAGGAATAACCTAGGCCCCAAAAAGCCTGGAATATTTTCTGGAAGTAATCCAGAAAATATTAATAAATATATTACAGGTTGTAAGACCTAATAAAATGGAGCTGAAGAATATAGACTTACCTGATGTATTACTGTTGCTGACAAATAGTAGTGGAGTGAGGGAAAAGGTGAGAGTGAAAGCTAGAAAGGGCATGCCAAAGGACATGTAGTGCTATATCCAGATTGGTTCTGGGATAATCTTGACCTTTGAGCCAGTACAGGGCCTAATGGCCTCCAGAGCCAGTTGAGGTAATTCTGAGCAGTATGGTTAGGAGGAAGAGAGAGAGAAAGCATAGAGACCCCTGGGGAATGGGTTTAGAAACAGCAGTGTGGCTCTACAAGATTACTGACTATACAACACCATTTGTTGTTCAGCCAGGCCTGGCCTTTGTGGCCTGAGCCTCCATGCTGACCTGAGATTTGGCTGCCAACAAGATTTAGGCTTGGGGCTGAGAGAGAGAGAAAGGCTAGAGCACCGTGGAAAGTGGCACCTAGACAGCGCTGGCCAAGGGAAATGTAACACCAGTCTTGATATGGAGCATATTTGCCCCTTAGGCTAGCAGTAGGCCTGGTGAGGCCAGGTTTAGGGCTGGGATTAGGGTTGAGAGAGAGAAAGGCTAGAGCCCTGTGGGGAGTGGGGCTAGAAAGGGCAGACCAAAGGAAATGTAGCGCTATATGCAGGCTGGTGCTAGGAGCATATTTGTCCTTCAGGCCAGCACTAGGCATGGTGAGGCAAGGCTTAGGGCTAGTTCTAGGGCTAGGGTTAGGGTTGAGAGAGCAAGAAAGGCTAGAACCCCATGGGGAGAGGTGCTAGGATTTTTGAAAATCATGTGTTTTTTTCCAAAAGCCTATCTCTTAAGTCCCAGCTGTCCGATTCCTACCCATATTCTTTATAAGGTTGAGCAACCTGTGCACAGGAAGTTTAAGCGCGTTGGATGTATCCAACCATATAATTACACTGATATATAATGCATTTGCGTTTTTGAAGTTAAATATGCTCACATTACTTCTAATAAAATAAGAGAATATATCCTTTGAGTAGCATCTCCATGAGAAGACCTGTTTAGTATTCTTAAATATCTTTTGAAGGAATTATAAATTTCTTCTTGAGTACATTTTAAAATTGCCTTTTTTTTTTTTTTTTTTTTTTTTTTCCCCCCTTCCATAGACTACAGATATATTAATAAAAGGATGTTCTGGGGTACAATGGCAAAGCACTGCTAGCATTTTAGCACTGTTACCAGTTTGAGAGCCCCTGTTAATTCTGCCTTTTCTTGTCTGCTATAGTTATTCCATACTTGCATTACACAGAGCTTTCTGTGTATCCATTCATCTTTCTCTGGGCATGATAACAGTTTTTCACATCCTGGAATTTTAATTAGTTGTGGGAAAAGGAAGAAAAGATCTGAATATCAGTTATCTCCATTTCAGCAGCACAGTCTTGCTGAGATCCATAATTTGCATCAGTGTCATCTGTGTCAGAATTCAGAAAGGATGTTAATGGCTCACAGTGTTACACCTAAGCTAAGGGAAGGAAAGACTCTCTTCATGTGTATGGGGACATTAATGAAGCCAGATAAACTCTTCATAAAGCAGCTTGTGAGTGAAAAGCCTCTCCCTCTGTTCCTGCCTGCCTCTGTTACCCTGTAAATTAATGGATTGACTTTGGAGCAGTTTGTATGTGATGTTAGCGTATTTTTTTGTGGCTCTAGCAGCCATCTATTTTTGGCGGAAAATGAAACTAGTGTCCTAAGCAACAACTAGACTGGAACCCTTTGGCATTGGTCCAGAGAGTCTACCAGCTGAGCCACACAATTTACAGGCAGTATTGGGTATTAAAGGAGAAATTTATTGTGTGCTCAAGGCTTATGTTTCTCCATATAGCTAACACAAAATTGGTAAACTGTGTGAAATACGGTATTTTAAAATACATAGACAAAGTTTGAACTGGGACGAGTTCTCTTAAAACCATGTATTTAAGATGAAGGGCTTTATTTAATTGCACTGTGGTTTTTAGCTGGGGTATTGAAATGAAAGGCAATTCAGGATTGAAGTATTTTTTTTTACCTTTTTCCTTTGCGTAGCATAAAGGTAGTGTTTCAGAAAAGCATAGTTGCTACAGGAAACTGCACTTCACTACTGTGAGGCACCTGTAAATAAATAGGAGGCCTCATGTTTTCGTTGGAGAAAGTGTTTCAAAGTAAGATGCTCTTGTGAGAATCTGGAAGAGTAGTGAGTCAAGTATCCTGCAAAGACTGCAAATTCACATGAAAGTCTTCTGCAAATGAGCTTCCTAACATCCTTTATTTCAGGCTGTGTTTATAACCTCCTCTTCAAAGGCTGCAAAGTAACACATACCTGTTAAAAGTAACACATACTGAAAATGCATGGCACAGGATGAAAGCTTATTGCTAATTTTACTGAAGCTTATTGCTAATTATTGCTAATTTTACTGATTATAACTGGAAGAAGAAATACTAGGGTAACTCATAGGGCATTAACTGATTTGTAGACTAATCATTAGCACTAAAAGTACCTGTAGGTAACAGGGTATATGATCCAGAAAGCTCATATATGTACAGCTATGACATTTTAAATCTATTTTTTTCTGTCATAATCCTATGTATTAGAGGAATTTACTGCAAGTAAGATTTTTTTTTGAAAAAAATTAATACTGAAGGATAAAAGAAATAGAAAAAAAATCAAACAATATGTAAGTTTGAAAGTTTCATACTTTTTTCAGTTGACAGCTCTGACCATTTGTAAAATGAAATTCTGACTTTCTGAAAATCATTTGAAAATGTTAATGATTGTAACAGGCTAGCAATTCTCTCCAGGACTGGTACCAGTCCAGTTAGAATTCCTATGCCTTCTCATGATCCTGAAAATTTTTAGGCATTCCTTTTGAGCTAAAACTGTTCTTGATGGTAATGCTAAAAAAACTTCGATGATCATGCTTTAGAGAGCAAAAGCTTTTTGTAGAAGATCTCATCGTGCCAGTAGCACTGAGTCAGAGAGGTATTATTTGGAAATAAATTCAATTAAGAAAGGTGACATCAAGCCCTATGCACTCTATGCAAGTTCTGTCTAGTACTTTTATCCTGAATATGAAGTTTGCTGCTAGCTATTTTTTCTCTTTATTCTTATTTTATCAATTTTCTATACTGTCTCAGAAAACTGTCATTGTGTCAGCTACTAGCTGCTACTTTCTTACTTGCAATTATACTCTTTGTGACCTCTATCTTTTTTCCAGTCCAAAGCTAGATTCCCTTTGCTCTCATTTGTATGTGAACAATTTTCACTCATATATTTGCCTGTTTTCACCTGGATTATTTTCTCTTCAACATGCAATGTGGTAAAAGTAAACAGTAAAGGCCACCAAAATGAAGTGGTTGCCTTCTGTTCTGCAGGCATGCCTTACAGTTTCCAAGGAAACTTAGAAATACTAGATGATAGAAGAACTATATTTAAAGCTTATCTAACGCCTCCTAAAGATTGAGTACTTCAAATACTTTCAAGTTTAGGAGTATTCAGAAGATGTATACAAAAAGCTGTTATTTATTTGTAGAGCCATAGTACTTACTAAAGGCCAATAACAGAAAGCTCCTCCCCACCCCCTCTTTTTTTTAGTAGTTGACCATCTAGGTCTGTACTTGAGACTTGTCATATTAAGAAACTGACACTTTGTCATCCTGCTTCTGATTTTGGGGAAGGTTCTATTCAGAGCCAGTTTGTTTCTGTGGAAGGATCTTATTCTCTGAATTTGCTTGGCATGTCCAGCTAGTTCAAGTGAGGACACTAGTCTTTCTAAGATTACATGATGATACGGTAGAAAAAATCTATTAGCTTTTCTGTGAATAAAATATCTTTTATTATTATTATTATTTTGTTTGTTTGTTTCTTTTAAATGGGAACCTAATTCAAGCACATCTGGTCCATCCTGAGTCTCTGATTTATAAAATACTGTATCATTTGTTGCTAAAATGTCTACTCGAATCAGAAGGATGGTCTGAATGAGAACACAAGAAAGGAATTAAATAAATATGCTACAACTAGAAACTAAGAATTTCAGAGAAGCAAAGATCTGAAATGTTCTTATAACCAGAACAAGCAGGAAAAAAAACCTAAATGCTTTTAAGATGGAGCTTGATCTATTTTAAAAGGGAGTATTCTGTTATGGTTGCATGGATCTGATAACCAAAGGTTTTTCAATCCAGTATTGCTATTTCTGTTGCTGCTCTGGAAGTAGCCAGCAGCAGCGATAGGTAGCAACAGGGACAGAGAGCACCGTTAAAATGTCTGGTTGCTCCCCATGTCTGCTGTGGCATCCAGTCCTCTAGGGAGAGGGTAGAAGCAGAGAGCAGAACCCTCATGTTCCGGGGATGGGTCACAGGAAGAAATCAGAAATAGGAAACTATAGAAGAGCAGAGTCCCCAGTTGTCCCCATGTAGATGCAATGCATATGTGACTGCCAGAACAGCAAGCAGAGTATGAAGACACAGAAAAGAACTGCTAGATTTTTATCAAACAAAAGTCACTGGGTGAACTTTGGATATTCAGTTTGGGCTCCAGGGAATCAAGGGAAAAAACTTGAGATGGAATCACAACAGTCTTAAAAGTTCAATGAAGGGTCTGCAGCAGACAAGTAGTATGAAAATGGAGGCAGCAGGAGCCAGCAAAGAATAGAATTGGGCATACTGAAAGGGAGTGAACACAAGAGAGTGTTATAGACTGGGGAATGAGAAAATAGAGGTGCTGTGATAGCACAAATGATGTCTGCAAGGTACAAAGAAATGTCAAATGTTTACAGTGCAAGTGAAACAAATGCTGGAACACAAAATACCATTCTTGCAGCTATATCCCATTTGAAGACAAGGAAAGCATCATCTTTTGGACTTATACAAAAAAAAAAAAAAAAAAGTAAAAAGGAAAATGGGAAAAAGCATGAGGCAAATCTGAGACTGAACTCCTTTGCTAAGTCAAATGATTGTCTCAATGCCAATCAATTCAATGTATTTATACCAGCGCTACCTGTTATTTAAAAAAAACTTCAGTGGCATGAAAATTATAAAGGTTTTAGCAACCTGCGTGCTTTAGTGTTTGGCTCTGCTTAAAAAGTTGTGAGAAAAATACATTTTAGTTTCCGCTAAACCACTGTGAGTGTAACAGGACTATAATAATATATTCAGATGGCATTTGATTTAGAATTGATACTAGAGGCTCTGCTATTGCAAGGATATGTCTGGTATTTTTTTCAGAATGAATTATGTAGTGAAATAACTTATGTCCAGAATTATTGAAGCAAGAGACTTGATAATAAAAAGGGTACAGCTGTATTTTCAAAAGCCTCGACAACTTTTATAAACTCAAATATTTGGGTGCCTATTTTGTTCTTGTAATATGCTCATTCACGTTGCATCTTAAATTTGTGTTTCATGCCTGATTTTAAAAAGAGATCCTAAGAGAATTTTAGGATCATAATATTCCTCCTGACTTCTCCATAAGCAACAATATTAGTGATTTTTACTTAAGGCCAGATTGTTGACAGGTCGTTCTGAATCCTTAATACGTGTTGCTAATTTACATGATTTTTTTGTAGTTTTTGTCAATAGAAGATGATTTTTATAGTAGATTTTTCTGTGCAACTGTTTGTAATTTTGTTGCAGTACAGTGCTTTCAATTCCATTTCAAAGTATATTCAAATAAAGCTGAAGCAGATACGGGTTCTCTTTAGCACATCAGGAACTTACAAAACATTAACATATCATACAGTTTTTGCTTCTGTTTTCCATAAGCATTTGCACAGGTGGGAAAGGTATCCTAGGGTCTGTGTGCTGCTTTAAAGATAGCATTTTGGAAATCTGTATGGAGGAATGAAAGGTTTTTGTAAATCCTCAAATCAGAAGACATTTTAACTCATCTTCCTGTATACTCTGATTTTACTTGCGCTTGCAGTTTGGAGAAGGTCGCACCCTTTGGTTATCCATGGGAAGTGAAAAGCATGCTGTCTTTGGTGTAGCAGTACCGAAGGCACAGCTGTGCAGTCAGGCAGCTGGAAAGTTCCCCTCTCAGTGCTGTTATATGAAGAGATCAGTTCAGGACAGCTTCATGTGAACAGAGAGATTGAACTGTGCCTATACCATCTAACGTAACTATGAGTATATCTGTGAGACCTAGTGCTTCCAATTGCATCACTGGAACTTCTTTCACCTTTGAATAAAGCTGTAAAAGACCTTTTTTTTTTTTTTATCTCCCCATCGCTACAACCGGTAGGTAGGTGGTTACTACCTTCAGAGAATTTTTTATTTTCTTTGTGCTGTAGCTACTGGGCATAGTTCATCTCTAGTGGAGTTCTGCAGACTTTGCCTAACTAGTACACGTGTTAGTTTAGCACTGAATTTCTTAAAGAATTCTCTCTCACCTGTGCATGTTTGTCCTTTCTGCCTTTGGACTGTTGTCTGCCTTTTAAAAGGTGTGCTGCTCCTTGAACTGCAAGAGATGAAAAAGGCATTTCAATAGAGATGAAAAAAATTACTCTCTTTTGATCGGCTTGAAGCTAAGGACTGGGATGTGTTTTAAATGCAGAGCAACTGTAATTCAGCAGATCTCCTGATACATTGCTTCATTTGTTTTTAGTCAAGGATTTTGATTGTGTATGATTTGGGCATGAATCTGTGTTGCAGAATGTACAGGATGTTGTACTTCCAGTGAAAACCCAGCTTTTCTCATGCAGCATGATACTCCATTTTGACGTAAGAAGTTGATACTAGCTGTTTCTCCACTGCTGTGGATCAGCAAAAGTCTTCAGTAGGTGAATTTGATTGGGGTTGACAAGGGCTATGGCAGAGGAAAAATGCTTTGGCTGATATGGTTGCTCCATAGCCTTTCCCAGCCATGGCTATAGAAGCAAGCAGTTGATTTCTTTCTTTGTTGAAGTCTCTTGAGCTCAGCAGCAGCCTGGCAGTGCAGCTGGGGAGGGAAGCGCTGGAAGCAAAGTGGGGACAGTCTTGCTGCAGGCTCTTGCACCTGTCTCAAGTGAGTGCCTGTGTCCAGAACCTACTCAAAATTCCACGAAATCCATGTCTGCTTGTTTCCAAACTATTAGAAAGGAGCAGGGTGACTGTAATGAGGTGGAACTGAGAAGGACAGTTTGCATTAAATCTCAGAAAGAAACTTCTATACTGTTTTGGAGTAGTTTCCCAAAGGAAGTATGGGATGCTTCTTTGAAGTTGTTTAAAATAAGACAGTGCTAGAAAACATACAGTACATGAGTAATGCATCCTGCCCTAGGCTAAAGAAGGAAAATGAGCCTGCTTAGTGCTTTCCAAACCCATTTCTCAGACTTTTTAAAATGATTATTTGGAATAGGAATGTTTTAACTGAAGATATATTCTAAATTTATTCCCAGAATGTATTTCAAAGTTTTCTTCTTCCTACTTGTAATCAGTCATTTTATAAAAGTTAAATGTCATTAAACTTTATGTCACTCAGCACACTGTCTAGCAAATTAGGTTATATCTGTGATATATATGAACTTCAGTTTTCAGAAGATATGGAAAAACATTATACATTCCTCTTACTTTTACACTCCCAGCTGGGTCAATGAGTGCTGGCAGCTGCTGTAGACAGGCAGCTGGCTCGCGCGTGGAAGTGGTCTGATCTGTTTTGGCGAACCCTGGTCACCTCCTTGAGAGGCTGAGGCCCTTTTTGCTGTTCTGTTTCTGTAGTTGCATTTCTGCACGTAAGCCCTTTATTATTTTAGCATAGCTCTGTGACTACCTGCATCCCACAGACTTGGGCAGGATTGGAACCTTCAGAATTAATGTATTGCTTAAAAGATTGCTAACCCTGGTTTAAAACATCAAAAGCACTTCCTCCCATATGGTATAAACTTGGCTTTCTGTGTAAGGACAGCACAGGACAGGTAAGATTTAACACGTGGGAGTCCTTTCTGCTCTGTGTAGACCTTAAAGATGCCATGCTGCTTCACACCACTTTACCAGACTCTTCTGTCTTCATGCCTTGCCTTGTGTACTGTTCGCCTGTTTGTTCTTCTTTACTTCACAGAAAAGTGTATCTCACAAGTATTCAGTTCATGAAGGATATGCACAGGTCTTCATACAAGTGTTATTTGCACTTCAAGCTCTTATTAGATTTCCTGATCACATCAGCAATAAAAAAGTATTGCATCAAGTGGATTGAAAATAGTGGAGGTTAGCTGGTAGAATCAGCACCAATAAATTTAACTTCTTCTAAAATAAGAATGCAATCAGTAGATGGGTAACATTTGGCTAAAATGCCCATGTTAATTGGCAGTAGAATTGAAAGCAGGCAAAAATTGGCACCCCATTGAGCCAGTCTTCCTGTTATACTTTTAGCTTCTACTTTAGCCTTATTTTTATAGTTCCTGTCTGAATTATTTGTTGGCTGCTTTACTAAGTTACTATGAATATGGTTGTGCATCAGTGTCTCCTTTCAACGGTTCTGTGAAATCAACTAAAACATTTTGCAGACTCTGCTTTCCAAATGTCCAAAATAGAGCAGTTTTTCAAGTACACCATGGTTTGGCTGCAGTTATTGTACTGGAAGCTTTATGGCTCGTCCCGCTGACATGGAAAAGCAGATGCCTTCAAGGCTGATAGAACTTACAAACATCCAAACACAGTGTGTTTCTGTATGGGTAGACAGCCCAGTTTCTTTAGGGGGAAAAAAAAGTTATGGAAATTTCACTTTATATTGGATTGCTAAATTCACTTTTTTTTTTTTTTTTTTTTTTTTTTTTACTTCCTCTGATATGTATGTCTTGTCTTTTTTTTATTGTGCCCTCTCTCTGGGAGAGTCAGCCTGTTGACTCTCACATCTCAACATGTCACATCCCACTCTTCACACCACAGGATGCGTGACACCGATGCTGGAACAGAGAACAGCAGGAATAGAGGAAGAGGGAACATAGGTGCCAGACTGGCAAATGATGCAACTTGCTGTAGTAAATCAGGTTGTTACAGCAGCAATAGCCTCTGATATAAAAAGACATAATTTGTGTGGGGAGAGCTAGCTTCTTCTTCTTCTTCTTTTTTTTTTTTTTTTTTTTTTGTGCGCTGCCCCGCCCCCACCTCCCACCATTTGTAAGGAATGAGCAAACTTACAAACTTATGGGTGTAAAGTGGGTGTCCCTCATGCACCTTAACATGTTCACTGAGAGTTATATTCAGAATAAAGAATAGTTAATATTAGCCCCAAGAACTGAAAGTGTAGATGCCTATTGGCCTTTTTATATGATGTTTAAATGTACTCTAACTCATATGGGCTAATGATATCTCTTCTTGTTTTTTTGGTGTTAAAAAGTAAGGATGCTTAATATATTTAGAGGAGAAAATCCCTGTTTCATAATTCACTGAACTTATTGTGGTTTTTGCTTGGAAGGTAACTATTTACATGTTGTACAGAATGTAGACATCAATAAGCATATATTAAACTTCTAACTGGAATTAATTCAGGATTCCATGTGCATCTTTCTGTCACAGAGAGAAACTGAAGATGTCATTATCTTTTGAATAAAGTCTTTTTTTTATTAAAATGCTAAGTATGTAAAAGAATTTATGTATACTCTGTAGTCATTATAAGCTCTTATTTAACCTCCTCTACTAGCTTTAGTGTACTAAATGGTGTACAGCATATTGCTGCCTCTTGCAATGTCTTATTTTAAATCTGCGCTTTCTCCTGGATTCATAGGGGTTGGCACATACAGTTTCTTAAATAAAGAAATCTTAATATCTCCTTTATCATATTATGAAATCTTCCCCTGGTATAGTTGAAAATATGATTAAATGTTCTCAGAAGAAGAATTTAATCTTCTGAGAAGCTGACACTAATTTTTTTCCTTAGTCTTACTGTTCTTTTCTCAATATGAACACTGTACGGTTAGAGTTCATTCAGATGAAAGATCAGTCAGGCAGAACTTTCTGAACCTAATACTACTGTGACTGGATAGCTTTATGACATATTGTCTTTGACACTGTTGCTTGAAGGGTCGGACCCTGTAATTTAGTTTTCTGAACTCTGTCCTGTTACTTTATGAACCCGTGCTGTGGTATTGAATAGATGGAGGACTCATTGATTTGTTTCAGTAAAGAAAGTATAATTAAAATTAAATGACAGAAATTAAAATTAATTAAAGAAGACTCATAAACAGGCTCCATTGAAAAAGAATGTGTATTAATTTCTTCTCTTTATATTTAAAATGGACAGAGTGGTGTTAACTTTGCTAACCCATAGCTTGATGTAGAATTCTTTACTACATTTTATTTACCAGGGTATCCTGAGTTTTTCATATGGAGGCTTTATAGAATAGAGAAGATAGGAATTCTGAAAGGACAGTCTGCCCCAGGACAGTCCTGCTTTGCTGGGATCTGTGTGGACTAGGATCCAGTGCCCAACTCTGGCACCTCCATAAAGAACCCACTTTATCCCTTTTGTTTTCAGACCTACAGGATCATACTTTTAGCTGCTCTAAGTTGATGGTCCATTTTTAGCTTCACATATTAATAACACTTCTGAATTTGGCTTAAACCAGGAAGTTTGGGGTTATAAATTGGTGTATTACATCCTTCTGTTATCTGTCTGACTGTCTGTCTTAGGCTATAACATTAATGAACTGAAATAACGTGAATTAAATAGATGTCCCATAATTCTGAACCGTGCAAAGGGGAACTAAGAATCAACATGGGGGGGAAAAAAAAAGTATCTGATCTATAAATAAAGGATACAAGTAAGCACAGAGAAGAGAGGAAGGTAAGAAATAGCAGCAACATTAGGCTTTGGATGAGAAAACAAATAGTACACAAAGATAGAGAAGCTGCCTAAAAGGTAAACAAAGCAGAGAGAGAGCAAGGTAATAGTTTCGAAATGTGTGGTAGAGAATGGTAAAAAGGGTTCAAAGTAGAAATTGCAAAAGAGCTGGGGAAAGCGTTTCTGCCAGAAGAAATATGTTTCTTCAAGAACATAGAATATTATTACTTTGGGAGAAAGACAGTTTTATTGTGTTCTGTTCCCTTCTATTTTTCTGAATTTGGCAAGAAGAGTATTTATGTAGGAAGTGGGTATCTGGAAATTTAAAGTAAATCAAAAAGAAAAGAAATGCTGATAATTGTGTTCTTTGTTCAGATTCAATTTAAGAAGTTCAAGCTTTGAATCTTCTGACGTTTTAAATGTTTCTCTTAGTCATGGTACTTGGACTTGATAGAATAGTGATGATCACGCATATTTAGCCAGCACTAGAAATTCCTGTCCAGAGTGACATTGAAGCCGTGTTTAGGAACCTTGTCCATCATCTTCAAGAAGTGTGAGATATTTGCAGCCCAACAAACAACGTTGTAGTTCTGCTAGTGAACAAGTCTCATTGTACTCCTGTAAAGTCATGGATTGTTCTAGAGGCAGTTGGTTATGGTGGCTGTCACTCAAAAAAATAGTCGTCAAAAGGTGTATCTGAGAAGCAGCTGTTTCTTGTTCCATCAGCTTTAGACTGCAGTCTTTATGATAAAGCTTCTGCTAGGGTATTTATTTGTGATCAGCATGGCACTCTCGTTCTCCG
>JAYECN010335052.1:57392-75699 GCA_035222435.1 Microcambeva ribeirae | reverse complement strand
TTAATTAAAATTTTAATTTTTCCGTGGGGCGGGGAAAAAAAAAAAAAAAAAAAAAAGAGTCTGTAAGACTCTGTTATGTACAAGTGAAACAGGGAGCTTGTACAAAAGATGAGCCTTATTTATTTATTTATTTATATTTAGCACACTTCTAGGGTGTTTTCTCCTCTGCAAATGCAAGAAAATATGTCATTGTTTCTTTGGTAGTCATTCATGGGGTTGATGATATGCCACTGGTTGGTTACACACTAGCTGCTTTTTTTTTTTGCTCTTTGCTTTATTGAAAGACACAGTTGTTTGTAGGGGTGCCAAGACTCAGTGTGAATTGCAGCTGCCACGAGCTGTATGCTCGCCATGGCAGTCTGTGTCAGTGGTGGTATACCTTGGCATTTCTGTGTTTTGTGTATACACTTGGCGCAACAAACTGAAGCCTACATAATTTCTCTGCCTCTTGTATTCTAATAATCATTATAAAGTGGATGTACAGTGTATACTTGATGCTGCTATTGGTGAAAATTGGCTATTATTGTAGTAAAATGTACCATACGGAGCAGTTAATGATCACTTAACATGATATGTGTGTATTAGCACCTCACCACCACTCTAGATTACTAAAGCAAGCCTTGACTTGTTTCATTTTACTCTGCAAAGAGTGCATCTCATTTTCTAAAATGCCAACCACAGTCTTACAAAAGCCAGCAAAGAAACCATTTCCCCTCCTTGGAAAGAAGGATATTAAAATAATACACCAGCCTCTTTTTGTTTTGGGGATATGTTTTTTTTCCTCTAAGTATTTTTGCAGTTGTTGCTGTTATGTTGCTCTTTTTCATAGCTAATCTCTTCTGTAAGGAATCGCATATGTTAGATCTACCCACTTTTCACTTAATTCTTCAGCAACACAAAACTGACATATTAACATTGCCTATGTGTTGGCCTATAATTCCTTGTGTATTCTTGAGGAAATTTTTTTTTTTTTGATGTTCTTGATGGCAAGAATGAAAGTGGCAAGCTTCTAAAACAGCCAGACCTAAACATCTGTCCAAGAAACAGGAAATTATCTGTCTCCTATTGTTTTGCATAGTTCTGGGTAAATTCCTCAGATGAATTTTCCCTCTAACACCTGGAGTGAATTTGTAACATTAGATTTGGCTCTGTTCCAACAGTAGAACTACATCATCCTAGAGAAGTTCATGCAGCTAAATATAACTGCTTCTGATAATAAAAAAAAAGCCTCCACGTTTTTATTGGAACCATTTGTGTATACCACATTCAATTCTGTCGATGTTCAGATTAACTATACCATTATTTAGAAGCTTTGGAAGTGCTTCCATTCACACTGTGTAATAACATTTTGGTTGATTTGGCCCCAATGGAAGATATAGCCCAAAGCATATACTTGGAAAAGATAACATCTGTGCCTGCAAAAGCCTTGCAGAATAACTTTGAGAAAAAGGCAATAAAATAATGTGGAGCATTTGTGACTCTGTAAACTCCATGAGGGATTCCTGATAGAATTGGGACCTTCATGACATAATGTTAATGGCCGTATATATTCTTTAACCAGCAATTTCACTAAAGATTCAGAGTATGAGTCTCAATAAAGAGGGAACATTTCAAAGGAACATTCATCCAAACTAAAATGTTAGAGGACTGTTTAGTTAAAGAAATAAGTAAGAGTTTAAATTCCATCAGAGGAAGACAAATTATTTATTCATTTTATATTGTAAAAATAGTACATGATGCTTTGCAAAGAACATCAGATCCTCCTAATTAACCAACATGTGTCTAAATTATTAAGAAACTGATTTATCTATTTAAAATATAGTGGAAATTAAAAAATCTCTTATCTTTTAAGATTGCTTCACGCAATTACAGAACCAACAAAATTAAAATTAATGTTATGGAATGGAAGAGGAATTGGAATTCCTCTTCCTCAATATGGAATTGTTTTTACCTCATGTGGAATTTCCACTGATATTCAAATGCTAACTTGAGTTAAATTTTAGTATATCAGAAAGGACTTTGACCTCTATCATTTAACATGATGACCTTTATTTTAAAAGTGGCCCTTAAGAGCTACAGTTCAAGCTGATAATTTCCTTATCCTAATTTAGACATGAGCAAAACAGAGTCTGAGATGATAGTGCCTATTAGGCAAGATCTTGATCTTGCAAAGTAATAGATACATGATTAGCTTCAAGCATATAAATACTCAGTCTACATATAAAAATGTAAATGTGCATGTTTGGGATCAAGATCTAAATAAATACAATGGCCAGGTTCAGAATTATAATTTTACACAAGGAATATTTTTATATTTATAAATTTCTATGTTTATAAATTTTTATATTTAGACTTTTAGATATTTAGATATTAGTTTACTTACATATTTACATGCTTGTATGTACATACATTACATATACATTATTATATGCACTATATATATTTTTTATATCCATTCACAAAAAAAATATCCTTAGCTGACCTTCTTCCTAGTTAGCAGAACTCTATACTCTGCAGTATAGGTGAAAAAGCACATTCCAGAATCAGGACCACCTGGCATCTCTTTCCCTCTTTTGCTGGTTAATTTAGTCCTGTTTATAATGAATTGAAGACTATAAAACAAGAATTTCTAAAACAAGAGTGCAAGATAAGGTTTATACTTAGGCCAGTGTCCACACTGGGTGCAGTAGATGAGCTTCATCTGTTAAAGCATAACATAAAGCATAGCATAAAGCATCTAGTAACATTTTTAGAGTCTTACAACATGGGCACATGTCAGTGTCAGTCAGTGAACATTTTGAACATCCTATGTCACAGAATTGTCACCTGAAATTGTAGCAGATACCTATGGCTGAACACAGCTTACCATTTTAGGTAGACAGCTACATGGTGTACATCAATATTTACGCAGGCCAAATCTCAACCAGAGTAAACACAGAAGAAAAACAATAAGGAATAATCACTTCATTGGTGATTATGTATTGTGGGCATTCTCAATCAAGAGTCAATTAAGTTATAGATGCTTATCCCACTTAGATGCTCATGTCTAGACGATATAGAAAGCAAGATTTGATATAAGAGCCACTTCCCCCTGAAACAGGCACAGGAAAACTGAGATTACATAGGTCAGTGTAATGGCTTGCTGCTGCTAAAAGCAGCTGTTTTCCCCCCTCTCTCCTTCCTTGTTCCTCTGTCCTACGTCTGACTGTGCAGTTTCACCTCTTCCTCCTTGGCATGTATTCTGAGGCACTGCCAAGATTTAGGTTGAATTAATAATCTGAAAATGATGCAGTTTTGTTTTTACAATTCAGTCTTCCATTGGTTTAGTGAGTTGAACTAGCTCACAGAGGAGTCCAACAGGAGTCAGTTTCTCTAGCAGAAAGTGGAGGCAAAGGAGAGGAAAGGAGAAGTTGAACTGTCGTGTTTCAGTAACGGCAAGCTTTCGAAGTCCAGGCTCATTTAGCAAGGAGGTCTGACTTAGCAGTTCACCAGTACCAAAAGGAAAAGATTTTGCTCTTCCTCTTCACTCTCCTCATCCCCACTTTCTGGATGGACCACATTATGGATCTAATTACCAAAGCTATCCCAGCAGTTTTCAGCTATCTTGGTGAATTACATTAGTTCAGGAAGGGTTTTGACAAGGGTCAAAGTAAGATGAAGGGAAGAAGATTGCTTGGCAGGAAACAAGGGTAAGAGGTTACAAACAGAGAGATAAGGATGGAGTCTCAAGAGAAGGAGGGAGCTGGGATATGAGGAGGGGCAGGACATCCCCCTTTTGGGCATCAATAACTCATGTGGCTGGATAAGACACACATAAAATCTTAGATTTCTCATTTCTCACATTGTCTTGGGGAATTTCAACTTGAACAGCAAAGAGAAGAAAGAAATGAGATGTTTTTACTATTAGGTGAAGAAAAAAATCTTAATTAGTCACTACAGTACAGGAGATGATGTCTTATCTAACAAAGGGCTATTTATATCTCTAAGGAAGTGAAATAATGCTTTCCTTAATCAAGAAGAATAAGCAAACTGTCTCCTGGATAAGGCGAAGTAAACATTTCTAGAAGAAAGATTAAATCTGTCTGGATGCCTTGGAGGAATTGAAGAGGAGGACTGGTAACCACCATTCAGCTAGAAAGGGTTTTCTATAGTTGACCCACAGGATGCAGAAAGGGGCAATACCTCAAAGCCACTTTGTCATGAAAGCTGGCAGAAAGTCAGATAGATAAGGGGGAAATGGATATTCCAGTTTAATTTCCATTTAAGCAGGTCAACTTTGTCTTCCATTTTATCATCTGTGCCTGTTATAAAAATTTGTAACCCTACTGTGTGTTTTAGATGATGCAAATAGTTACTTTTATTTTCATGTGACATTAATTTTGTTTGAATTAATATGATTTTACTGTAGTTACATAGCAGAGCATTTCTAATGCAAGAATGGGACAAATTTATGAACAAGAGTCATGGAACATTTTTGCAAGTATGTGATATAAAAGTTACTTTAATAAGTAACAATACCTAGCATATTTTCCAGAAAGCTCAAAAAGTAATAAAATATTCCCCCATTTCCCTTACATTGGCCAGTGGATAGCTGCCATTACGCAAGACTGGAGGATTAGAACACCAATGGTAACTGAAAAAGCTGAGTGGCATGTGAGAAGATGCTGTGGAAAAGAAATATAGCATAGGGTGTAGAAATACTAGGTTAAGGAATAATGCACTAGACCTTATTGTCATTTGGCTTAGTTCTTAGTATTTAATATACCACAGCTTAGATGATGCCTTGACCTCTGAAGAGAGGTCTTCCAGTTCTCAGGCTCCTGGGATCCTCATTTTGCTATGAAAGCTTATAATTCTTCCAGTTGCCAAAAACTGCTCTCCACCCATAGTGAAAGAAGCCAAAAACTTTATGATCATTACTCTTTTTCACTAACTGCAGAAAGATATATCTTCATAGGGCATTTTCACATGGATTCATGTATCACATGTGGATTACAGGACATCAGATGTGTCTTTTCCTTCCTAAAATACCTTTTTATTAAAAATATTGAATAATATTCAAGATCTTGGGTGCAATCCTTTGTAACATGCTCTAGGTGACCCTGCGTGTGCAGCAGTGCCGTTGGACTAGATGATCTCTAAAGATCCCTTCCAGCATTAATGATTCTATGATTCCATGATCTGTGCAATGCATCAAGCCAATAGTATCAAAAATTTGAAGTGAAAATTGTGGTTGACATTTCTATAATCCTAGTACACATAAACCATTCAAAAGGGAAATCATTTTTGCTTGGTATAAAACTTTCAGAGGCTCTTGAATTAACACCTGATGGAGCTAGGATTCATCACAGACCTTAAATCTTTTCCTGTATATGAAAAGCACCGGTCTCTCATGGAATTCTCCATTGTAAATGTGTGTTTGTGAGCTGATTTTAGAACAAAACAAAACAAAAAACACTCGGAATGAAACTGCATGTGTGTTCTCCTTAAAGAGAGGATGAGACCACATCTGTTAAGAGCACATTTGTGACAGATGTTAGTACTATTACTTAGAATGCGATTGAATACATTCTAATACAACATAAATCAGTACTATATAGGAATTGCTAGAGTATTAAAGAATATAATAATACTGTTGTTATAACTATATATAGTAATAACTGTTGTTATTATTACTGCTCAACAACATTTTTTAAACTCAGCGCACACATGTTGAAAAACTTTACGTAACCCTGGTTGTTGGATTTGCATGAAAATTACTTAATTGTTCATAATTTGTTTTAAACTTTACGTACACTTTAAATAAATACTTGGGCTTCCTGAACAATTCTGTATCTAACTGTTGCTTGTTAAATGAACAATATTTGCAGCTAATTTTAGCAGAAACTAATGTCTATGATTAGTATTATAACTTGCTTGCATATAGTGAAATAGAATAAATCTGAAAACATTTCCACCTATTATGCAAATATTGGTGTGTTTATTTTGATTCTTTTTTATTCTTTAATCTTTTATTTTATTCATTTTTTCATGAAGTTCTGCACCAATTATCAATGGTGCTGTACAACAAGAGCAATTGTTCTTGTAGATTTTACACGAACGTGGTACAGTAAAAAGACATTTAAATTAATCAATTAAATATATCATGTTTCTTGATAGTCAAACCTTGCATCAGTAGATACTTGAATTCTGCAGCATTTTGTTCAGAAGCTGAAAAAATAGCTCATCAACTTACGTAGTTATTTCTGTTGTCTTATAATTTGTTCCAATATTTTAATTGTTTGACATTGTGGCTCATGTCAGATAAAATTCTTAAATTTCTTTAATATTTCTATTTTTATTTTTATCTAAAAATAGTATATATACACATACACATTTTTACATTTACATATATATACTTTTATTCATTTTACCTGCTTTTTAAAGCTTTTCAATATAGTCTTAGTTTTCCTTCAAAATGTGAAAAAAAACAAAACAAAACAAACCTTGATTCTAAAAATGCTTTATGCTCAGTTAATTAAAGCCTGTTAAAGTGACTGAAAGAACAAAAAGCAAGAAGCACTCTTTTATGGGGAAAACCTGAATCCTGGCCCTGATCCATGAACTGCTTCTCTCTTTTCCTCCAAACAGTGACTTGATGGAAAACAGAAATAACCCCATGCGCATGGGTTGCCTAATTTTAGACAAGTTGCTTAAATATGAGGTTATTAAGTCTGCCTTTCCATTGTATCTCACGCAGATGTAGGTGCTAGCTGTAGCAATCCCACCCCGTCGTGCATCTCCCATGCACGTGTTTCCACCTCCTTGCTTGGCCTAGTGGTGGAGTTTGCTAGGCCCTTGCTTCACCTTTTCAGCAGTATGGGAGCACAGCCTGCAGCAGGCTCCCACTTCCTCATTTTAACTCTGTCCCCTTGCAGTTTTTGACTCTGTGGGGACCCAGATAAAGCCAAACAGGAAATCTGTTGTGTGACTGGAGTTACTTGAACCTCCCCAAGAGAGGTAAGAACTTAGCCTAGATTTTCCTCTTGGCAGTGATGGCCCTATTTTATAATGTAAAAAGCCGATGACTTCTCGCCCCACCAAAGTTTTTAAGTGATATGTGCTGGTTTTTGCTGTCAGATTCATTAAGCATGTTCAGAGCATGCTGAATGCAATTTTCTTCAGAAATGTTGATCTCTCTGCACACCTTGGGCCTGCACATCATTGCTGTTCATGTGATAACACCTTCCTTCTTAAACTTTGGAATTTATTTAAATATTTGCTGCTAAGTTTTCCTGCAAAAGGAAATTACAGAATCACAGAATCACAGAATGCTTAAGGTTGAAAGGGACCTCTAGAGATCATCTAGTCCAAATCCCCTGCTCAAGCAGGGACACCTAGAGCATGGGGTACAGGGTGGTGTCCAGGCAGGTTTTGAAGATATCCAGAGAAGGAGGCTCCACAATAAGCACAGGTTGGAATTAGCTCCAAATTAGCATAGGTTGGAAATAACCTCCTCTAGGATCACATGAAACGATAAGGTACATTTTCTGAATCTCCTTCCTGGGTTTAGGTACCTAATTCTGCTAAACGTATACATCTAATCTTCCCTCTATTTTCTTAAAGCAATCAGGAGGCCTGGGTTTGGGACAGGCTGTAGTCACTTCTCCAGAGACCTTTTGTCCGTAGACTGTGCAGTTGCTTTTGCACAATACTGCCCTGCCCTTTGGCAGGTTGGTTAAAACATTCCACCGGTGTCCAAAACTTAATGTTTTACTTTTGTAAGTGATCTAGACGCAGTTTGTTGAGGAAATTATAGTAGAGATTACACTAAATACTGTATTAAAAAATGTAATGAAAGCTAAAGTGAATTACTGAATGCATAATTCTCTGAATGACCATTAGTTTCCTGTTCCATTGCTGTAAATAAACAATAATCATACAGGATATTAGGATAAGATGAGCCCATTTGCATATTGTTAATATCCTACTAAATATTTTTGTACAAGTTGCTATCAAATGACTCCCTATTGTGTCTATCTTTCTATAATATCTGCAGATTGAACCACAAGTTTTTCTGTTGCTTTTTTTAAAGTACTATCCACACTAATACAGAAAGAAATGAAAGCAGTGTGGGATAATTTCATTGAATTATCCCAGTAATTATGTTTAGTGAATTAAGGAAATTAAATGGTGGCTTATACGGCAGGATATATAACTTAGTGTTGATGAGCAGACAACTTCATTTAATTCTAATGAGATAACTTGGCTATTTCACCGATATTTATTTCACTGCCTTATTGTGACATACTGTAACAACTACACAAGCTCAGCGAACTGCTCATGTAAGTGAAATGTCCTGGAAAGAAGAGTGCCAGAAAGAAGAATCCACCACAGAAAAAAGAATGCCACATACATATAGATATCTAAAACCATGGGCACTCACACAGAGGCACACCAACATATGTGTATCAGCGAGTGAGACTGTGGTCGTCGTGGTGCTTGCTGCATCTGAACTCCATCTGAACCGTGTCTCCAGCTGAAGACAAAGCAAGCTGTTGCTCACTGTGTATTGGGTTTGCCTTTGAAATAACACCCCCAAACTATTGACAAAAGGCTCACCTCACAGCAGAGCTGAGATGAGGTGCCAAGGGTTATTGCCTTGCCTAGTCTCCAAGCTATGTGAGATGTCACTTAATTGAAAATGGTAATTGTTCCACCTCGCAGCATCAACTGTTTCATTCCAGGAAATGTGCTGCTCTTAAATTAATAGCCATTGATCCAGAAGCTTTTCATGATTCTTCTCCATCCTTTTCTCAAATTACCCAGCTATCAGTCCCTTGGACAAAATTTATTGCACTGGTTTTATTGACCATCCTCTGCCAAGGGACCCGGCTTCCTGCTCAGATAGAGTAAAATAGGTCTATCTATCTGAATGTAAGTCAAGCAACCTGAGCCACCTCACCTTCAATACACCTGCTGCTTCTTACAATAAATACTCAAAATGAAAACAGGTAAGTAATAGTACATAGAAAGTACATGGTTATTACAGGTTAATGCAGTGAACTGGTCTCTCCAGTTGGCAAATCACTTTTGTGCTAGTAAAAATTGTTAGAATTTCTTTCAATAGCACACTTAGTCACATTCAGATCACTTTTTTTTGATTTTTTAATGAAGGAATGTAGGGCTTTTTGTTCATTTTTTGTTTGCCAAAGGAATATATTAATACAACCTATCTGAGTAGCAAATGTCAATAGATCTGACCTTCATTATTACATAGAGAGTAATTACAAAGTTAACTGGATGACTTAGCAGTTATTTTGACAGCTTAATAGAGAAACTTACTGTTGCAGAGGTGTACTTTTTTTCTATTTTAGAACAAAATAGTTCTAAGTCAGAGGGAGTTAGTTTTCCTCCCTTGTGCATTAATAAAGCAGTCATTAAAAAATGAGTGTATCATTTGCATAAGCTCTTAAAAAACATTTATAGAGATACAACTCAAAATAATTTGTGTGTTTGTATTTTAATAAATTAAAAATTGTACTAATCTAACCAACTTCTTGTGAATTGGTAATGATGCTTTGACATATCTGGTAGTACTGAGTAGGAAAGAAGGTTGATACTTACTCAGTGCTTACATTTTCATTCTCAGATGGAATAGTTTCACCTTCAGTACTATATTGAAAAAATTGTCTGGTCAAATTCCAGAGTTAAACAAGTATGTATATATTTCATCAGTCCTATGAATGATAAAAAAGTAGACAGAAGTATAATAATTTAAAATTAGTTTATATTAGTAGGCGGTTGTGTAGTGACCTAGAAAATGTGTCCCTTAATCTCAGAGGAGAATGCCTTACGTTTCCATGCTTAAACAGTGTGGCTTGCAATTTAATGTATACTACCACGGTTGTCAGCAGAAAAAAAAAAAAAAAAAAAAAAAGAAGTCCTATATAATATAAGGTGTCTTTCTATTCATTTAAAAATAATTTGTTGGCTGTAAAAAAGAGCTTCCATTTATGATCTTAAATGGGTATAAGTTTTTGTGTTCTTTTATTTATTAATGGATATTTGCTGGATATTCCAAATGGATGAGTGAAATCTGATTGAAGTTTCTAGGACAACAACAGTATAAAATCAATAGAAATTGCATTGCAACATAACGTACACAATCCATTCAGTTGTTATATAGCAGGTTTAATTCTCAATCTGTTTTATAGCTAATCTAATCAAAAGGTAAGGAGCCAGGGAATATTTTAAGAAAAAAATTACAGCTGTTAGAGGGGATGAAAAAGATCCCCAGACATATGGTGTTAAGTAAATGAAAGTGAAACTGGCTGTTGTAACGAATCATTAAGGAGTCAAATGAATTAGTCGCAAAAGACAAGCACCTTTTTGTGTCATTTATGCCTGTGAACATATGCACAATTCCAATTTCTTGTCATTTTGCACATACTTCCTTCTTGAGCAAATGTCCATTGTGTAGTTAAAAAAAAGTAAGCAGGAATCAGGTATAAATGAATGAGGAAAGTGAGTTGACGTTTATGGGAGGTAGGGCAGTTTTGCTCTGTTTATGGTAGTGAAAGATTTTCTTTCCAAAAGCAAAAGTTAAATTTTAATACTGTTTTACAGAACTTAAATCAGCTATTTGATTCCATATTCTTGTTCACATTTCATTCACTTTATTGGTTAAAAATAATGAACTGCCAACTGTTGTTTCAAATTCTTGAAACTTCAGCATCCATCCCTCATGTGTCACTCTAAGTTCAAGTTAGTCCCTCAGGATGCTGGTTTATGCCGAGCTTTTGGAAATTCAAACTACTTACGCACATTTGCACAATCCTGAGACACAGTTTGGATTATCTGAAAATATTTGAGTGTGTAAGCACAGCACTGTGTATGTTGTTCTCATTATTAAGCCTTGAAGATCAAAGTCATTTTCAGCCTCTGTGAGTTTTGTCTCTTTAAAACTTATATTAGCAGCTAAAGGATGTCTTTCTTAAGCTATCTGATATCCCATTAAAATATCATAAAAAAATAACATTAATTATAGAGATGAAAATTATAGATGTAGATTACAGCTGAACATTGGAAGTGCTAAACAAATACACAAGATAGCAGTAATGACTTAATTAAAACAAAATGCAGCTGTATTGGAGCACAGCAATGCAGGAAACGTGGCAATCCACAACAAATAGCAACAAAAGCATGAACCATTCAGCCAAAGTGTGTAAGAACAGCATGAAATAGATTGGCTTGGGTAAGTAAAATTTATGCCAGCCTTAAACATTAGCATTCCAACAGCTGCCCAAAAAACAAGGGAATATGTTGCCTTTGAGTGCCAGGCAGTTTAGAGGGTAACTACCAATTACCCAAAAACTGAGTCATATCAGAAAAGGCTTTATGTTCTATTTCTTCCCCTGACCAGGCTGGCTACCCTTTGATACCTATCTGATACCTTTGCAATAGCTTTCATTAACTGTACTGCCTGACTTGAAAGGAAGCTGCCCTTGCCCAGTTGTCAAATGGACTAAAATGAACTCATCAGGGATCATTTGTAAAGTGGATGCCAAGACACAGAGTTACATCCAGGTCTCTTCACATAGGGCGACAGTCTCCCTAGTGCATACAACCCATAATTGGTCCGTGCTCAGCTTCTCTCTCATTTAAATCTACTTGGAAGAAATGTCTTTATTTTGTTCTGAATATCTTGAAATTTCAATTTCTCATCACTGGTAATTGTCAGTATTTGTGTTTCAAGTTATAGATGAGATTACTGTGACAAAGATTAAAGAAAGTAGTACTTTCTCTCTGTGGTGCATGTCCCATGCTCACCTCCAGTTCTATACAGTGTTTAGATGCAAAGATGGCACTGAGCAATGCGTGAGGTAGGTACAGAAATACTAGCAGTTATTGTAATGATCATAGCTACCACGATGGTTGCTCTACGTCAGTCACAGGCCCTGAGAACTGATTCAAGAAAATGACTTAATAAGCCTGTCCTAAGCACTTGTTTAGAATTAAACACACACTTAACTTCCTTGGAGATATTCAAAATGGAACTACATATGGTCTTGGGCATTCTGCTTTACGTCACCCCACTTGAGCAGGGGTGTGGGCCAGGTGATTTCCAGAGGTGATTTTCTTCCAACCTCAAATTTCTGTGAATGTGTTTCAGAATATACAGGAGTTACTTCTTTAAAAAATATATATATATATATATATATATATACATATTCTGCAGTCATTATCTAGTCTTACGTACTTGTATGTAAAGTCATAGAAAAGATCTAAAGCTCTGAAAGCTCTGCATGATTTCATTAGATGAAGGAAAAAGACAATCGTAAACACTGGAAATAAAGCAGATATAGCCTGGACAACTGAGCCTAAGTTTAGTGAAGTAAAATAGAGCAAATCACAAAGAAATATGAAAACTGAGAAGAATATTTTGAATTGTGTCTGTAGATGGACAAGAAAGCAATGAAATTAGCTGTTGCATATGGGCCAAGGAATGATGAGAATTAATCAATTCTGAGGAAGGCTGAATATACAAAATATGCAGTGTTGCCATGGCTGTTGAAAGCATCTTTTAAGGAAGCCACTACTCTCAAGCAAAATTTAGTTTTTCATCAGTCTTTATTTTTAAACACAATTACTTTTCCTGGATATCTAAACTGTATGTCATTTTTCTACTATGAAAAAAGGTCCTGCCTTTTTATATTCAAAGTGTCATCATATTGAGAGGATTAGGTTTATGCTACAGTACACCATGATGGAATATTAAGTAGCTTCCATTCAATACCTACTTCAGAGCTACTTCATTTCCAAAATATTACTGAGACATAAGTTAATTAAATTACAAAAATTTCAGTCACTGATGGAAAAAGAAATATTTGATATAAATAGCTGAAAGTTTTTACTGAAATCCCTATTAGAAGAAAGAAATGTGGTGATATATCATCAATGTAATTAACAGTCTTATAAGTCTAGGGGGAAGACATATCAAAAGAAGGTTAGCTATTCCTGGGCTGGTAAATCAGAATTGTTGTTGTTTCTTCTGCCCACTCCTGTAGGGCAAAACTCATTCATAAGTCAGACAGGAAAATTTAATGATGTACAATTTAATATTAATTGTACATACACTCCTGATTCATAGCAAAGAGCTTGTCAGAGGTGGCAGTTGGCTGCAGGTGTTTAATGTCACATTGTTCAGTAATGACTCAAAGCTCTAAGATCAGCAACTCAAACAGTGGTGCAAGTGCCCTCCAGGGTGGTGTGACTGTTACACAAGGCAGTAGGTAGCAGATGACTTTGCTTAGCACCATCTATGGGCCACTTCTCAAGTATGAAAATGGGTCAGCTTCATCCTCAGAAAACAAATTGTTTACACTGACTTATTTTTTAATGATATTTTTCCTTACTAACTATATAAAAATAGCATCTGTCTGTAACATAATATTAAAAAGGTCCCCCAGGTCAGACTTTAAACACATTAGTAATTTTTTTTAAAGCTTCTTTGGCCGTATTTTCAAAGGACAGAAGCTCCCATCATTTTCCTGTTTAGTTGCCTAATTTAAATCAGCTGCCTTCACTAAGGTTTCAATATGCAAACATGCTCAAAGAGAGCAATGGGATGAGGGACGCTGGAGATATTGTGTAGTTTACAGTGCTGAGCACACACGAAAATCTAGTCCTTCAAGATTTTGGGACTGACCTACAACTCTCATGACAACACTCTTGTTTGTAAAATCTCTAATACAATTTCTTGCATCCACTACTGCTTGGAGTTTAGAAAATCCAAAAATAATAGAAGAAAGATGTTAAATGTCTATGAATTTGAAAAATATTCATCTTTTGCTACTTCTTTTTTTCCTTTTATTTGGAAGCAGGACAAAAAATATTCCTATTTCACATGAGCCAGTTTGCTCAGCTTGAAAGAGAACTTAGAATATTTTTTGATCGTATTCTAAGATCTCACTCTACAAATTTACAAATCTACATTAAAAAGAGAGACTTCTGGATGTATAATAAACTTGAAATTGTAGCTTCATATTCAGAAAGAAAACCAATTAAGTTATAAAGCATAGCAAATGACAGGAGGGCTTTCCGGTTGAAGAGTTTCTAATTAGCCAAATTTCAGTAACGTGGGTGTATAGGCCAGACAGGGTCAGCTGGTGATTGCATGTATTGGAGGCACCCACATATGTTCTGCCAACACTGGCAGGTAAAAACACATTATAACTGCTGTATTCTCAGCAATCAGACTCAGTGCCTGTGCAAAACAGTAAGTCCAGAACATCCTATAGCAAGACTGTATCATGTGCATAATGTCAGTGTCGGAATCACTGAAGTAAATGAGCTATTATATATAGGTGAACATTGTACTGCATACCTCTCCTAAGAAAAGCACACAAGCAGATTCATATTTTCTTTTGCTGTGAAAGCACAAACTCACACTAGTCTTTGTATGGTGCTTTAAACACCTGTCATCCAGAGCATGTAATTCAGAAAGGTTTCCTCTTTTGGATGCCTCAGTAGTCAATTAGAAGCAACAAACTACTCCAGAAATTTTAAGTGGGCTAAATTATTCTCTGGAGGGGTGAAAGACTATAGATAGAACATCTGGTGATTAAGAACGTCAACTAGACACTTCAGTTAAGAAGAGTTCACACAGGCTAAGAAGCTTAAAAAAGAGCGCAAAGTATTACAGCTAAGAGAAGATATAATGCTTTACGGGAAAAAGTACACATCTATTGGAAATTTTTTAATCTTGATGAATTTTTTTTTTCCAAATATAATTCATATATTTCAGAGAGTTTTCAGGCTGCCAGAAGTTTTAAAATTTTATCTGTATGTGCAACCGATTTTTCATCTTATTAGTGAAATACTTGTTGGTGTTTCTGTGAATTCCTTCCTCCCACTGCAAGTTAGCTCACACAGACCATGAAACCAGTCTTAAAAGGGTTGTGGTCTGAAGGAGAACGGAAAGGTAAGCAAATATTGCTTGGTCCTTGCTAGTGAAGTTGATGACATGATACATTTTGCTTACAAACTTTCCCAAATTTAATATGTAAATGGATATATATTCATGTATATACAATGTATATATATTTAATAGATATCTAACAAGATATATAAATAATAATACATATATGTTTTTAATATATTTAATACAGAATGTGACCTTTAAAAAAAGAAAGGAGATGGGAGAAATGATTAATAGTCTTAATGCATATGTAGAACAGACGAACTGGTAAGGTTGTGCATGCTCTTGGTTGTGCAACACTGATGCAGGAATATTTGCAAATATTTTCACAAGCCCTGTCCAAAAGCCACAAAATGCCAACACATGGTGTCAGTCAGTAAACAGATTAGAAGACACAGAGGGCAGTGTGCAGCTAGAGAGACAGCAAGACAGCCTGGAGGCTGCTCAATTCTGGTAGCTACTGTTAGGGCAGAGAGGAGGCACAACAGAGCCGAAGGACTGAAGAAAACTGACAGACTAATGCATTAGAGATCAGAGGAGAAAAATCTGGACAAGGTCTTGCTTTCACAGCTTCTACATGCTGAAATATGCCCCAGCCACAGGACTGCGAGATACTGTTGGAGACCTTGCTCCTTATTTTAAAATCTTGGAAATAGTGTGGCAGTGAAAGGTTTCCTGGTTTAATGAAACACTTACAGTAGCTTTTGATATGAACAATATGATGAAATAACTCTGATGAAATAAGCTAACATATTTTGCCAGGATCTGTTTTTTTTTTTTTTTTTTTTTTTTTTCTTACATTGTTGGTAACATTTGCAAACGTGCTAGTAATTTCAGAAGAAAACAGAAGCAAAAAAAAATACTGTTTAGCTGTACATTAAAAAATGTATACAAAGCTTTGCAAACATGCTAGTAATTTCAGATGAAAACAGAAGCAAATAAATACAGTCTAGCTGTACATTAAAAATTTTTTACAAAGTATGAATGGCTATATTAACATCTGGAAAATTTTGTTGCAATTTCAGATATATTCTGAAGGAGAAAGGTAGGAAATAGTCTTTTAAGGCATACCGCAAAAGCTCAGAAGCTGCTCTCTTGTCAAACTCTTCTGCAACCACAGAATATGGAAAATGTTAAAAGACTTTTCCACAGATTGTCTTTAAGGGTAAATATATTTGAATTATTTAATTTGAAAAGTTACTGGTGGTGCAAACTTCTGCACTGAAAATGAGCTATTTCTTCTCTGAATGTACTTGTTTTTCTTGGAATTTGCGTAATTCGAACTACAGGCGTAGTTCAGCGCACCTGCATTTAGCGGCTGGGAGAGGGGCAGATTCTTCCAAAAGACCGTTCATAATACCTCAGTGTAGTGTTAACCTTTACTGTGGCTGCTTTTGAACATCTTGTGGTCAGTTTTTCTTTTGAAGAAGAAATGCTACAACCACCTATTCTATCATTTATGCAGCACTGAAAGGAAATATGTGAACTTTGGGTGAAGAAGAAGCAGGAAAATATTAGCTAGATGCAGGTGTGTACAGATAGGAAAAGTAAAGACAGAAAGCAGAAGACATCAAACTCTAGGCTTCTAGCAGATACTTCTAACATTTCAGTTCATGTATTTTGACCATGTTTGATACATCCTTATCCAATCAACCTCTTTGAATGATAATAGTGCTTCATGCTAAATACAATAACATAAATGGTGTTAATGTTGTGTAAATGTATAAAGCCCAGTATTTCACAAGCTGCTTATGGTGATGCTGGATAATGAAATATTTTTCAATTCTGGACCAAAATTTGATAGGGTTGTATGAACATCATCTCAACCTTAATAAGCCTCTTTGGTAACACTTTTGACTTCACAGTTAATCATAATTTCTCTGGTTGTTACTATTCAAACCCTGCGTTTCTAAAACTAAAAAAAACCTGCTCTATGGAATAACATGGTTTTACTCTTAGGATGTCTCGCTACTGAAGTTGCGTTGCCATGATCACTGACTTTAGGAACCCCTTCACCTCAAAGTTGTTTTGCAGGGGAAATAGATAGTTACATAATGCTACATATGCTATATATTTAGCCTGATAGATTCAAAATGTACAGTTTTAACAATTTTCCTCCCCTTGCAGATATTGTAACTCACTCCAAGCTATTCATGCTGTCCTTAGACATCCAGAGTTTTGGTTACAATGCATTTTCAAAGACTTCAGGAAGAAAATCAATCTAAGATGATCCTCCATTATGATGTCAGGTCGCAATACTGTTCTTTTCATATACTGAGCTTATAAATGCTTTTGCAGTTTGTGAAGGATTTATTATGCTTGGTGGAACTTAAATGGATAAAGCAGGAATCAGTGTGAGTTTCCACTGATACCTGAACTGAGCCTGGATCTTTCACTTTTCTTTTCTTAGCTTAGCTGAGATAAGACTGCCTGCTATGTACATATTCTTACAAGTCTGATTTTGGTTTGGGACGTATGCTTCTGTGCTGGCTGTCATTAGAAGTTTTAAACAGATACTCATCATTTTTTCTGATATTTCAGAAAAATTCAGAAATCATTTCAGATAACTTGCTGATAGTCGGGCTAAAAATATACTGGAAAAGCCAATGGAGTCTTAGCATGTGTAAAGCTTTCCACTTTGGACCTGTATGTCGTTGGGTGGCCTGGACAGGAAATCCCTGGAATGCCATCAGCTTTGGCATATGTTTCATATTGTGCCAAACAGATAGAGAGGAAATGCACTGTATCTTCTTCCTGAAAGAAGGAGAGGGGAAGGGCCTAATAGGGAACATATAAAAGAATGGGATTCGGCTTGAAACATTTTCCAGAGAGAACTATAGACAAGCAACAAGATGGTAACTGACTGCGGGTCTGTAATTTAAAAAAATTAATACATCATAAAGTAGACCCGTCTCCCATTTTAAAACTGAATAAGGAGATCACTGATTTAATTTTCTCTAATGAAGTCTATGTTAGTTATGTCTGACAGAGAACAAGTAATACCATCAAACCCAAATATTAATGTTTAAAAGATTAACCTAAACCATCAAGGGATTTTTTTTTCTTTTTTCTTTTTATTTTTTTCTTAAAGTAGGATTCTGGGTTTTTTTTTCTGATTTTTTTTTTTTTTTTTTTTTTTGTGAAGATATCTGATCTGCTCTCAGCTATGTTCCTTTTTAGTAGGATAAAGTAAAAGTAGACATTTTACCATTCAGCTCACATTTATTCCTCTGATCACTTTCTTCTCAGCAGTTGTGCTGGTTTATGCAGTCCTTGCTCTCTATGCCATTCCTAGGTACCCTTTTCCTGCTCCATTTGAACCACCACAAATGTGTGGGGCTTCTG
>JAYECN010335052.1:11452-57382 GCA_035222435.1 Microcambeva ribeirae | reverse complement strand
AAGTTAGGGTAAATAATCGTTTTTTTTTTTTTTTTTTTTTTTTTTTTCCTCCAGAGCAAATTTAAATTAAATCACTTCACTGATCTGCTATAAGGCATGTTCTCACAGTGATGCCTACAAAATTGAGGTGATATCTCAAGGGCAGTAATAGGTAGCCAAGATCAAGGAGTGAGCGTTCCATAAAATGGCATTACTACTGAAGAAACCAAATGTGAAACTATGGCTGCAGTTTCCCTGGCTGGAGATAACACAGCTGCTTTTGTATAGTGCTTTCAGATCTAATGATGAAAATCTCTTGGAACTGGGATGCATTTGTAGAAGGTTACCAGTAGGTAATTATCAGAAAATTTTATGTTACATTCAAGTTGTTCTCCCTGTAGTGAAATTCTGAAGCAGAATCAAAATCTTTATTATTACTATTATTATTACATAAATGAAAGCAGATAATGGTATTCAATATTTATTTAACTTCAGGAGTTGGGGCTTTTAAGAAAATGCAGATGTTGCCACAGTCGCATTATCGTTGCATGAGGTACAAGCACTTGAGACTTAAAGGCTGAGGACATTCCTTACCAGTAGCTTGAACTTAATATTTATTGATTATTGAGATTGTAACTTCCTAGCCACAGCGTAGTGAAGTTCAGGTAGGGAACTCAGAAATATATCTCCATTCCTGCTCTGCTTGACCAACAGTTAAATCATAATCAAGACCCTTAGTTCATGGTGTTACCATGTCAGGTGAGGCAAGAAAACTGCCCACTGAATCCTTCCAGCCTCTCCCCACTGTTCTGCACTCCACATTGCACCTTCCATATGCCATGTGTTCAAACAATGTATTCGTGTTTTGCATCAAACTTTAATTTTAAATAGAGTGTTCTATGAGCTGTCTTCTCTGCTGACTGCAGCCTGCACACTCTGCTAGCTGTGGTGTTCAGCCGGTGTCAGTCTGTGTAAGATGTAGCTAATGGGTCAGAGATTGCTGTCAATTATTATTAGGGATGATCTTCCTGATTGCATTCTCTTAAAATATGCCTGCTTACCCCAGAGATCCCTCCTGTGTGTAAAGCCTTGCAGTTGAAACCACTTTTAAAATCATGAGTCGTGTGAGGAATAGTGCACATTTCAATGCTATAAGTCATGGAAAAAAGGGTTAAGGCTGGGCAGAGAGGGCTGGGCAACACGATGCCTTTAGTCAGTTGGGGCTCCATCACTTTTTTTTTTTTTTTTTGCTATTTTTTTTTTTCATGTGCAAGACCCATTTTGGAGTTCTGGTTTGTTTATTCTTTTTCCTAACTGAACATATTGGTTACCTATATACGTGTCTTTCAGTATGTGTTTGTGTAAGTTCCTACTGACTTTGTTAACTACGTATCTGTAATAAGTCCTGTCACAAAAAATAAAATAAAATAAAATAAAAGGGCACAGGAAATTTTCATAAAATTGTAAATGTATCTGACACATTTATCTCATGTGCGTATATATATATGTATACCCACATATGTGCTATATCTCCCATGACTGCGAGGTATATACATATGTGCTGTATCTCCCATGACTGCGAGGTGTATACAGATTATGTGATAACTTCTGCATTGAACAGAACTAAATGAAAATTTTCTGAGACAGCTTTAGTCATAAAATTTTTTTCCTGAGCCTCAAATTCCTTTTCATTTCTATATTTTTTCCATATTTGCTCACCACATTTTTAGACTTGGAAGATGTCTGCTTACCACAAGTCCCAGATTTATGCACCTTGAAAACTTTGGACCTGTGATTTTCAGACAGATCTTCTAGCAAGACAGTTTGGGATAAACATGTTGGTAATGAGATGCCAGAAGGAAATTGGTCTAGTTTAACCAGGAATACCAAAGCATTTTTTGTAACACACATGGGACTTGGATGTTTCTGGGAGACTTAAGCTAGTCTCCCAGTTCTGTCATAGGGAGCTTGGATGCCAGAAGTGTCCTCTGATTTTCAGCATACTATGGAAGATTTTGTTTAATGCTCTCCAAATGGGTCTACAACAATACAACTGTAAGAAAATTGGCTGTCAATTATATGGAAAATGCATAATCAGGTAATGCTAAAGCTCCGATTAAATAGTGTTGTTGGATTAGTGTAAACCATGTGGATATGATTATGACCAGAAATGACTGAAAAGGTAGGAAGTGCCAAGAACATTGTTTTGACCTACAAGGTCTGTCCATAATGCAGTCCGTGGAGTAAGGCAGCAGAATGCCTTTACTAAATAAAGTAAGATTAGAGGATGGACATCTCTTTGTAAAATAGATTAACAGGGCGGTAGGAAACATCTTCACATTATCAAAATCCCCTTGACAATGGAAAGGACAAAGAGCATGCTGGGAATTTGAAATTACTTTCCTAATGCTACTTTTCAGAAGTACTTGTTTATCTCTTTCTTGACTGTAGGAATTAACAGCACACCACTTAATGGCAAAGGCTGGCCTGTTGATATATTTGGAGGATTAAGGCCAATGTCAGCGTGTCTTTTGCCATAACAGCAGGAGGTGGGGGAGTAGAGGAAAGCTGCCATCCTGAAACTCATGAAGAAGTAATCTTAAGGCTGTTTGTAGTTATTGCCCATAATAATTGCTGTGGTCCAGGTTTACGGGAAAAAGTAACCATTCCAGACTTGGCAATTCTTTAAGAATTCAGGACTTTTTCCTCTCTCTGTTTTTGATGAATATGATATCTATGTTTTTTGCTTTTTTTTTTTTTTTTTTAATTTTTTTTCAATGCATGAACAGATGAAAACACAGATTCTCTTATGTACATGGTCCCAGCAAAAATCTTGGCACTTCCCAGTGTGATCAGGAAAAAGGTCTCTCATGAAGTCAAATGGAAAGGAGGCCTTCAATATAAATAAGGCTTTAATATAGCAAAATATTTTTCAATTACACAAAAAAAAGTGTAATTTTTAGACTCCTGAAGTGAAACTCACAAAACCAGGTGATCACCCTAAAATCCTTGTCCAGAAAGATATGAAACTGGTAAACTGAGGCACCTAAGGGTCTATTAGAAAAGAGAGACACAGACATGATGCATACTTTCCACCTATGCTTTGAAATGGTAAGACATAAGTCAGATCCAGTCCAAAAATCAGCTATATACACTACCCAAGTCTGTGCCTGCTCATAAATTCGTCAGCCTGTGGCTATTGCCTGCAGAAATGCGCGTAAGTATCTATGAGAGTGATGCTAGTTTGTCTTACACCAGTTTGGGTAACTGTCAGTTAACTCAGCCCACACCGATGTACTTCAGACCACCCCTTTGGGTGCCGGGAGATGATTCCCTTCCTTGACTGCATGACCCGAGAGGACAACGATGGCCAGAGAAGAGAGCGACCTTGTGCAGGGGCCAACTGTTTCTCACCTTTTATATTCCCACCGTTGCTGAGGATTGAAAGGTCTGAATCCAGTGTCTTCCTCAGCCTAAATGCATGCATTTCCTACCACTCCACTTGAAATACAGGCTGTGATGGATGCAAAACTCAGGCTGCAGACAGACCACACTGCACAGTCAGGAATGACAAGACAGTCTGGGCAAGTAAGAAAAGGAGGAAAGCACAAATATAATTCGTTAGATAGGTCTTGTGGGCATACCTGAAGCAGGAAAAGACACACATTTTGACTGGTTCTTTAAATCTCTTTATGAATTTTATCTAGTGGCTCTTTTGTGCAAACCATGTAAGTGCCTTCATGTCCCAAGGAATTTAGGAACCTGCAAAAACTCAAAACAAAATAAAAGGTAAGGGAGTCTGGATCACATTCTTAAGCACTGAATTTTGAATAAGCTTCACTTCATGACTAAATTGTACTTCTGCATCTAGCCCTAAAAGTCTCTGAAGAAAATGTGCTAAGAAATTATTTTCATTTATGACTTTCTTGGTACTGTTCCCCTCCTTTTTTAGTTCTTTCCAGCATGTAATACCCTTAACTAGAATTTTTTGTTTAGAAATTACGATGTTCATTTGGTTTGGCTGAGAGTTTGGATTTTTAAAGGAAAAAGTAGATGTCCAAAGTTATTATTCAATAAAGCATAAAGAAGTGTTTTGTAATTTGGTGCTTCTGCATTTTTTTGTTAATAAAAATTCTTGTCATTCCTTTAAAGTTACTCTAATATTTTTGGTACATATACCTTAGAGGCCTTAAGTCTGCAATGATTTATAGTCATGATTAATTTTAAACATGTGCTTAGCTCATTGATTTTTATGAGGTTACTTGTGCTCAGAGTTAAGCACATGGATATTTTATGTGAGAACAGGGCCATGACTTACTGCTGCCTAACAGATTTAAATAAAAAAAAAAAAAGTAAAATGCAACAAAATACAATTGTTATAAAAGAGTCATGTACAAAGACCTCAGTACATCTTATTATCATACTGTTGGAAGTTATATCATACTGTTGGAAGTTATATCATAGAAAATCATTTTTCCCTTTAAGAAATTAAATAAAAAATAAAAATGATTGAACAATCTTTCAAACATTCTTTCAAATGAGACCTCAAAGGCCTTCTCAGACATTTTTTATGTCAAAATAAGGTTTGTCATAACACACATGTATATACATATATGTATATATGTGTGTGTGTATACAGTTAAGTTATATAGTTAATATATGAGAAGGAATTAATATATGAGAATAAATAGGAAGGAATGGAATGAAAAAAATACCACTCTTACATTGTTGTAAAGGAAAAATCAAAAGAGCAGTTTTCTATTTCTGTAGGTATTCACTGTGGAATTACTAATGGGATGAAGTAGTCCAGTGTATTGTAAGGGATTATTAAAAGATGCTTTCCTAATTGCTTTCTACTGTATTCATTTCTGTATTACTTGGTATACCGGAATTTCTTTTTTGGTTCTAAAAATATTGGATCAGCAGAGCTGATTATTTATGAGAGTTTGTACTCTATCAGGAAATGGATTTGTTTGCAGACTCTTTGCAGACTAAACAAATTTACTTTCTTCCTTTGGCAGCAAAATTACAACCTTTCAGACTTTTTGTCTGAAAAAAAGTTTTTAAAAACTTTTTTGAAAAAAAAAGGGTTGTCTGAAAAAAATCACAATTTCTTCTGGCAAGGTTCTACGACAGCATTTTGTGTCAGCCAAGCAGTGCCCTTCCCCCTTTTGTAACTAAAGTATCAAAAGATGTTCAGCATGTCGTTGCCAAATTCTACATTTGTCTTTACTTGAGTGGGGAAGACTTTTTCAAGAATGAGTCACTGAAAGCATAAGAAAATAAATAATTTAGAGAAGAAGCTGAACTTTTAAGGTGAAAGCTTTTATTTTGTTTATTTTTTCAACCCAAGATATATTTTCCAAAAGTAACAAAGAACTCTGCGTTTTTTGGTCAATTTAAAGAAAACTGAACCTGTCTTATAGAGCATTGCTGAAAGTAGACTTATTCTTGTTTTTAGAAATAGCTCTTGTATCTTATTTCGCAGGGAGTAGGAATCTTGCCTATTATAAATATCGTTAGAAGAACTGAACTAAACCTTAATAAAGAGAAAATTTTATCTGCAAATTGTAGGTTAACATGTCAGTGGCACAGACACTCAAGAACAGAACAATAGCTGAAAGAAAATTAATTTATTGGGATCTTTTCAGAGAGTAATGTTCATGAGGGGACTCTAATCAACTCTAATCATGTTGGTAAGCTGTTGCTGTGGGATGGGGCAGGAGTCTCCATTGCAAGGGTCCTTGCAGCCATGCTTTTAGCCAGATTGTATGATACTTCCCAAATCTCTGTTCTGCTGAATGTTTATGATCCGGCTATAATCTAAATATGTACAAAGATCTGCCCTACATGAACACATTGGCATCTGCAGGAAAACAAAATCTACTGTATCTAAGTACCTTGTCCACTTACAGTTGGTCAGTTCTGCATCTGGAACTGCCTGGAGGAGCCCTAGGGACTGTCCAGCTCATTACCCGTGGTGTTGATCAATATATTTATGGTTGATCAATATATATTATGGTGCCTATCAATTGATCTGGCAGCAGGAGCTGCCTGGACTGTCTGATATCCCACTTGCGGAGGCCTTTAACATTTAATTTTATGCATTGCTGTGAAACCAGCCAGAAGCTCAGGCTTCTGTTGCCTTGTCACCTTGGGTCAGGCCTAAGTTCCATCTCTGCACTAACGTGAAGTTCTTGCCAGGGAAGTTCCGAGCCAGAGAATCGATGACAGGGTGTGCCGGGTACAAACCCGGGCACTGCCATGAAAGCCTGATGTTCCATGATCATTACACCTCAAGCGGATTTTATATACCCTAGGTTTTGCCACAGGATCCACCTATTTACAAGTTGTTTGCCAACTTCTTTTCAAGGAGAACTGGCTATAGTTCAAATGAGATAAACAGGTTAGCCCCATGTACGTATATTCATTCTGTTACATGATATCCAGGCATCTGGCAGCAGCTGAGCATTCATGTTTTTCAAGAACTGTCTAACATGACTTTCCAAGTTGCTTAATGTGCAAGGTTATAGCAGTGGCGCGGCGGTACGTAGGTAATCCTTCCACTTTATGAAATTGGTCATCCCTGGCATGGTCATTCCTGGCAGACTGTTAAATCTGTTTTTAAAGGCTGTTTGGGTCTCCAGATTTTTTCCAGAATAACATCTTTCTTAAAGCCTGCCTAAATTTTTCTTGCCTTAATTTGAAGTCTGGTACTTTTTGTCATCTATGGATATCTATGGATATGAAGAACAGAATATTTTATCCTTCTTCTCAGTAGACTTTGAACATATTGATACTGCTGTCATGTTCTCAGTTTTCTCCTTTTTAGACTGAAAACTCCAGCTTACTAAATCTCTCTAAAATATTAGTTACAACTCTGGTGTGTTCTCGTGGATTTGTTTTAAACTCTCCTGTATTGTTCCATAACTTGGACAAAGAAAGATTTTTGCCTTGATCTGGTATTACAGTATCCTTACGTGTTTGTTTTCATGGTTTCTGTATTGCTTATAGGAATTAGCATCACTTATTTTGTTTCATGTAGTTCATGGCAAAAATGAAAATCTTTACCTGTTATATCCTTTAGTATTCCCTTAGCATTTGTTTTTAGGACAGTGACTGTTTTATTTTTTTTTTCTAAATGCTATTAATAGCTATAACAACATACCTGAAATTTTACTTTCCCATTTACAGCTTTTATACTAGCAAAATCACATAAATTAAAAAAGAAAAAAAAAAAAAAAGAGAGATAGAGAGAGATAGAGAGAAATAAATAGAGAGAAATGCTGTACTCCTCATCTGATATGTCACTGACGTTACAAACAGATGATGACACTTAGGAAAAGGATATCTGGAATTCCTATTGCATTTTATTGTATCACCATGGCTGTCTTTGCACATTACTCAGTGAAGCATTTTTCTTTTTTATTGTCCTTTCAGTGTTGTGATTATTTCTCATTCATGTGTTCAGCTTCTCTAAGATGATTTTAGGTAATTAAGAGAGTAATTTTGAATGTGCAAAATTAGATGGGAACTTTTGCTCTTTTTTCTTCTGCCTTTTTGTAATTAGCTACAGCAAATGTAATGTCCCTCATTTATCTGGAAGTTTGTCCTTGAACAAATTCCAGGCATCTTCTTTTCTCATTGTGTTTCGTGATGATCTTTGCCTTTTCATTGATTCAGCACTTACCTTTGAGCCTTACGATTCAAATATGTTGAATTTGCCTTTTATCAGCTTAAAAATGTGGATCTCATGCATATTTACATTGCAAGCTGTGACAGCTCTGAAAGAGGTCAGTTGTGTCAACTTTTCTGTACGGTCACAAGAAACTCTATTAACAGTTGAACAGACACAGGTTTTCAGTATATAAAACTCAGCATACTATTCTAATAATATTACTTCTCTATTTTGAGAGGCTGTATTTTGGGAGTTAGTTATATAATTCTATTTAAAATTGACCTCAGATCAATACTGAAAAGAAAGAAAAGTAAAATTTTAATTACATACCTTTATTTCATCATTGTTTTCTGGCTGTCACCAAGAAACAATGGTAGTTTTCAAGTGACAGGCATGACTTCCTTGTCACTGTAATGTCAGCTTTTCTGATTGAGGGATGAGAAGGACAAAGGATTTTGACAAAAAAAAATCAGGCATTCCCAGTACTGGCTGCTAAGACTGTTGAAGCAGGTATTTCATAAGCTAGAATCTGATTCAAAACTGTTTGCAGTAACAGGAGTACATAAAACACTTAATTCTCTTTCCTTTGAGTTTTATTTCCCCTTTTTACATTTCCCCCTTTCAACTGGTCTGTGATCTCATTTAAAAAACACGCATCTGTTGATGATGATCAGCACTAGTTTCCGTTATTGGTGAGGCTGTTTTTGGCTTGAACTGGATTTAAAACTCATGGGGAAAGTCTGGGAAAAGGAAAAATTACACTAGCACAGTTGGTGAACCCAGCCCTGACCCTTGACGTGTCAGAGTGAGAACTGCATGAAAGAGGAAGAGATGAGGCTTGGGCAGCTGCAAAGAGCAAGCTTTTACAAAAAAATAAATAGTAAAATCGCCTCCTGGTGGGAAGTGCTTTTCTTCTCTTTCAAGAACCTTTAACTTAAAGCCATTGCAGAGTACTGCCTGCCTTGTTGCCTTTAGCATGACCCAAAGCTTAGCTCTTGTCTTTTATATTTGCATTGGCACTGCCACTGCCACTACTCTGCTGGTGCCTGTGATCACTGGTGGTGATATCAGTCTCTCACGCTAATATTTGCATATCTGTATCATTTACAAGGGCAAGAGCTTTATTATATTATCATTCAGATCATATAGCAATGCTTTTGTAGCCTTGTGGTGCTCTGATGATGACAGGGTGAAATTATCCAGAAGAATTTTTTAGCATCCAGTGAAACAGAAGCTACAGATCTCCCCAGAGTTTTTTTTAGAAAAAAAAAAAGTAGAAACAACTGTAATTTATCACTTCTGCCTGGGTCTGACAAACAGTTTGAACCCCATTGTGTAGCTTTAAACATTATAAATAAATTAATAATAAAAAAATAGAAGTTGATGTCTTAAAAAGAGGATAAATTGAGATTTTTTAATGCAAAACCACAGAAAAGAATGCAGCACTTAACCTTTTTTTTTTTTTTTTTTTTTTTTTTTTGACCAAGAACAGACAGGAGAATTCCATGTGATATTTTGATGGAAGAGGAATCTCTTCTATCAGAATTGTTTATTTTGTGAGTACTTTTTAATACATACCTTTTAGAGAGTATATCTACATTTAACTATTAGGGAAAAAAAATCCTTTAATATAGGAAAGAAACTATTCTTCTTCATGTAACAGACTCTTAAGCTGTCCTTTCAAGCATTTCATTGTGAACACTGATAAAACTTTCATGGAAGTAGGAAAAGAATTAATAAAATTAGGCATTTTAGGCATCAGATTGGGTTGGCTGGACTGGGCCTTGAACTCAGATGAATAGTAGGGAGCTGATAAAATTAATGGCAAAAAACAACCAGTGATAAAGAGGTGATGCTTAAAATTAGATTTGCTTCTTCCAACAGTTTGAGAGCCAAAATTAGGTCTTGGTCTGCTGCACTTCTATTCCTATATATACCTTAAAACCTTAGGTTGGAAAATCAAGAGACAAGTGTTGGTTCTGTATCTGTTTAAGCATAAGCTGAGATAGACTCAGAATAATGTTCCCTGTGACTGTATCCAGATAAAATTCATTAATCAAAAAAAAAAAAAAGGTTTTAAGAAATTTAAACAAATCTAAATGGTTAGTTATTTTGGAATATTGAATGCAAAGAATAATTAAGCAATGAATAAAAAAAAAATCATTATCCTCTTCAGTAATTCTGAAGATTTCATCAGACCTTCATTCAGAGATTCTTATGTCACAGAACCCACATTTTTAGTGAATTCTTGGAGTCATGGCTTATATTTCTGCATCCAAAAAAACAAAAGAAAGGATTTCAACTGTGCTTTAGATTAAAAAGATTATTGTGCTTCATGATATATTTTCTCTCCTCAAATTTCCACTAGGAATCTTCTCATTCAAGGAGAAATGAGGAAAGAAGGTGATTAGTACTGAATATAAGCTTTTTTTTTTTTTCTCAGGGACTCATCTGAGCACAGGGTCATCTCTTCTACAGTGATTTATATTCCTACAATTTCACCACAGATTCTTGCAGTGACAAGGAAAGCATTCAAACTGATACAAAAAGAGCCAGAAATATGTCAGTTTGTTGTTCCTGCTACATACCTCCTAAGGCTCTTCCTGTCACCTCTTGGCCCTTTCAGCATTCTCTTATTAATTAAAGATAACTATTTTTGCTTTTGTCTCCTGTCACTACATTCTTTCCCATTAAACCCTAGGGCACAGGGTTTAATAAGTATAGAAAGAATCAGAAATACTGAAAAAAAAAGTATTTCAAATATCCTTCTTAATTCTGCTTATTTTAGAGAAGCTATTTATACACATTGATAGAGTCACCCTTAGACTTTTTCACATTGAGTAACATACCCTTGGTAAAGAATATCAGTGAAAGGACCAGGGAAGTAAAGATGCTATTCACCATCAGTTAGAGTATGAAAATCTGATCCTTACACATCTGGCAGATGTTTTAAACTATTTGGTACCATTAATGGATATAATAAATATGTATATATTAATTATACATACACTCCATTTTTGTAACCTTTTCACTTTTCTGAATGGTCAGAAAGCATACAGGATGCTGTTATTGACAGTCACGATTGTATAGCATAACATATACATTGAGCCAAATCTTGCTTAAGAAGGACAAAAGTATTTTTCTTAGTGCTTTAATATTTTCATACTGAGATCACATTTTTATAAATATCCTTACTAAATTATTTTTTAAAAAGTTATCACTTTGTTTCTATGCTGGTGGGGAAGGTGGAGATGGTATTGAAAAATCTGTAAATCCCCAGTTGATACTGCAACTATTCATTCTATTTCTTTCTATATTTCTCATTTGTATTTTTTCTCATTTTCAAGCACTCTGAAATTAGTACTGCAATATGAACTATTCTGCTGGAGTTTCCACATTATGACTACTGTAGCAAAAGCTCTATCACAAGGCAAGGGACTTATTTCGTTCTTTGTGTGTCAACTGAAACAATTTATTAGAAGAGTCTGAGAGTGAAAGATAGAGCTAAAAGCAAGAAGAGGCTAATAAAAGTCAATATCTCCCCTTTGAGCAGTGTCAATCAATTTGAGTGAAATAGATTCTCTGTCTGTTGGATAAGAAAAGAACTTGTGCCACAAATGACCTGAACAATTCTTCTTGAGCGTCCGCATTATCAAGAAATAACTGGTGTTTTAGTCTAGTATGACCTATTTAATTGGCATGTTCATATTAAACTATCTGTTACACTATTTAGAAGACAATATCATTTTATAAAATTGTGATAAGCTACAAAATAAGTAGTAGTGCCAATGATAAAAAGTGCTACGATAGGTCTTCTATTCCTTTGGCATGTGAACAGCACAGTAAATTGAAAATGTATAGTAAACAATGAATAACTTCAGCAAAAACAGAGGATTTAAATATTTATAAATCTTTCTGACTAAAGACAGATTCTGTTATTGTCTTACTGTCTTTAATCTGGCTCAGGTTTTAACAGTTGTTGTAGTAGTAATTCTGAATAGAGAAAGATAAATTAACTTGTAAGATCTTTCCCCTTTAAATGATATCAAGCATTCAGGCTATGTATTGAATTCAGCTTTCTCAAAAAGATTCAGCATGTAATTCATACTGAGCCTTTAAAAAAATCTAGAAATGTCAGTTTTTAATAAATCATCTAATAAATAATTTATGTTTAGGTACCTGATCTACACTTAGGTATCTAACAAAATTCTTGAGCATGTTTTTCAGTGACTATGTAGTTAGCACAGCATGCTACCATGGACTTAAATTGGGGAATTCTAAGAACTACTTTGTCTGAACTTTCAAGTAAAAGATTGCTTTATACAGCTTCTGTCTCTATATTTTTTCCTCATTGTGTGTCTTCAAATACCAATATTTAAATTTAGGCTTACATTTCTTCTATTGTTTTGCTTTGATGATAAGTTAAAACCTAATCTGTATGCAAACCTAGACATCTCTATTGAGTTTTTTTGTTTTTAAGAATATTCAGAATTCAGAATTTTTATGCCTCATTCACAGTGTTATGAAATCTCATGTGCTGTGCACACTGATCTTGCTGGAGAATCAGATGTTAAAAATTACACTTTTTCCACCCTTACCATAACTACTGTACAACACATATACTATGGCACAGAACTGTAATTCAGTTCCTGACTGGTAAAAGGCTCCCAACACCTCGCTATGCCCACAAACTTTCAGCAAATCATCCTCTTCTTACATAGCCAACTGCTCTGCTAAATAGTATTGCTATTACTGAATTACTAAATAGTAATATTGAAGCTGAGGGGTGGAAGAAATTTCCATATAGAAAGTCAAAAAAAAAGAGCATTTTCAGAAATGAGTAATTTTTCAGCATGATCATTTATATTATAAAGATTTGCAGATCATTTATATTATGAAAAAAATACCTTTGGGAGAGCACTAAGAAACTTATGTTCTTAGAGGACTTGCTACTTTATCTTCCCTTCTTGTGGGTCTGTATCAAAATTGTGGGATTGCAGACTACTTAACTACCACAGACCTCCTCTTTTGTTTTTCCTACACCATTAACGGCAGAGGAAGACAACCGACATACGACCAAATCTTGATTAAGTATCTCCAACCTAAAAGTATTCTCAGAAATCTTGGCGTCCTTAATTGACAAGGTTCCAGATACTCTTCTTCTTATCATACCTATAGTTAATAGAGGTAGATTCATAAGAAATCCTTATTTTCTCATCACTCCCCATTTGAGGAAAATGCCAGGGTGACAATCCTCATTCTTTTCAGTTCTTTTCAGTTTAGACATTGCTTTTCAGAACATCTCTATTCTATCATTAGATTCATCACTGAGAAATATGGGTATTCTGCCACATATGTGTAGAAGGTAAGATGTAATTTGTACCATTCACCATACATGATAAATAAAAATTATATTTGATCCCTCCATAAATTAAATGAACATTCAGGATATTTTTTTTAATTCAGTTCAAATATCAGTGGATTCAACAGTGAGTATATAACCATTATTAACTCATTTTAATCTTTTAGTATTTCTTGTGATAATATTACTCTTGATATGTTCATTTGGTATTACCATAATTGTCATAAGTACTCTGATAGGATTTCTAGTGTAATTCACTGATAATAAAGTGCGTAGTGTTGTTATGACTCCCCCAATACACTGAATATTTCAGTATATTGTAAAATATCTAAATCTTCCCCAGAGCTAGAAAAATAGCTAACTAGCTATGCAGAATGTGGCATAAAAGAGCCAATGCACAGTAAGCCTTTACTTCTATTCGGTAAGCTTCTACTTCTTCTATTTCAATCAGTTCTTTGGAGTAGGTATTACATTAATTGCTCCCAGTGACTTGAACATGGTCTTCATGACTGAATTAAAAAAATATTTTCAGTTCAACTCTGTTGTCATAGCGCGAGCTGGGAACACTTTTGCCCAAAAAGAGATAGCTCAATGAGAAAGGGAATAGCAGAATCAGGTGCATACTCTCTTCTCATGCCTAGATACAAAACAAGGGACATTTATTTTTTTCTTTCATATGGTGAATTATATAATAATTCACCTCATTCATTTTGAAGCCAGCTGCCAAAAGCTTATGGGCAGCCTAGCGAGAGTTAGGCTTAAACTTAAATTCAGCTGTTGTTTGAAAAATGTTGACCAGCCATTGAGGAGACAAATAATAAATCACAAAGGAGATGATCTTGTTCACTTCTGTTGTGAGTTACAGGTATATCTCAAGGGAATAGAATAATAGGAGAAATAAAGATCTCTCAATATTCTAGTTTTCTTAAGGGAAAAAAAAAAAAAAAAAAAAAAAAAAAAAAAAAAAAAAGCCCCAAACCCCAAAACACTCTGCAAAACCTATGGAGGAGAAAGAAAGTGCATATCTTATAGCTTACACTGACATTTCCTCAAGGAAAAGAGACATGTTTTGTTCTCATGGAAAAATCTGGAAAAATCTCTTCGAATAAGATGTCTTTTCTTGTGGCTATTTATGTTAGCATGTCATAACTGCCTTCCAAAGCAAACATGAAAGCATGGCATACCATCAAACTTAAATTTGGATTTTAATATTTATTACTGCCTTTTTCAGCTATATGCTTTCCTTTAGTTCTTTAAATTAACTTTTGTAACAAGGGAATAATAATGTGTTACTTTGTTGTATTGACTCCATTTCACAATATAAAATGACTAGCAATGGACATATAAAATAAAATGATTCAGCTTCTATGAGATATTGAAGGGTCACCCTGAAACATGTGATAAAAAATGAAATGCTTTTCTTCTATTCCCATTGTTAAGACACTTTTGACATGGATTTTAAAATAATGTCCGAGTTGCAGGATAAAATTTATAGTCTCCAGAAGGCTTTATGATTTCAAAATATGCATCAGTATCAGTACACTCTGCTTAAGGAAAATAACTACTTGACAAAGGAACCATGCCATAATGCAGAAGGATGTTTGTGTGACTCATGGGTGTTTAATAGGTACATACAAATAAATGGAGATCAGGAACTAGAAGTTAGGAAAAGAATGAGAAATTAAGAAAGGCTCCAGGAGGTGATTTGGTTATTTCTACTGATGAGACTGAGATGTTTAGGAATAATTATGAAATTTTTGAGGGTGATTGAAGTGCAGATAAATGGAGGTGGATAACAGGTAGATGACCCCTGTCATGTTGATAACAGAGCTTAAGAAATAGAAGAAAAAAGATTGGATGATGAGGGAAAGACAGGGGGTCTTGATCTGACAAACTGTAGAACAATAATCATGGGGAAAGGTGTGCAGTGCCTTGCAACGTGTGACGTCCAGCCCAGGAGCAGGGGGGTAGGACTAGATGATCTCTAGAGGTCCCTTCCAGCCTCAACCATACTGTGATTCTGTGATACTGAGAACTAAATCAAAAAAGTATAGCCTGCTTTCTAGATAAAGAATACATCGCCTAGTACTGGAGAGAATAGGGGATAATGGCAAGTGGATCTGAGAGTTCATGAAATGACAGTAAGCAGAAAGAACGAGGATTTGAATATTTTCTAGGCTAGACAGTTTATTTATTTATTTTTTTTCCCTAAAAGGAATATTTCCATTATCATCATTCAGCTAATTAGTGAAGAATGCTGGTGAGGTGGTGAGGCATAGAGGCATAGCTGCTTTTTTTTTTTTTTTTTTTTTTTTTTTTGAGTTTGCTCCTACCCACAGAGTCTAATGAAGACATGTGGAGAAGTATCTCCATTTGCTGGAGAGACTCCGTGTTCTTTTCTCTCTCCCTTAGAAAGCATTACATGACCCCGGCCGTTATACAAGGGTATGCTAATAAATCATGGAGGTGAATAAGGAATGTTATCATTATATCATGCAATATGAGAACTTGGAAGGATCTAAAGAAATTCTCAGCTAATAGGTTTAAAGTAAGCAACCTGAATACATTTTCTCTCAGCACAAGATACCAAGACTGCCAAAGAAGCCAAGAAAGGATTCAGCAAATCCACAGAGGAATAGTCTGTCTGTGGCCTTCAGACACGACAGGTCAGATGCAAGTTCTAGCTCTCAACGTCCCACAGGGCTGACTGCAGAAAGATGACAGAGCAAGGACAGCCCTATACTCATCCTCCTATTTTATTCTTCATGCATATCAGTTATTGCCTTATATTAGAGGCAGCATACTTAGCTTACCATGACTGCTCTCATAGCTTTATACTCTTCACTTGGTAAAGATTGGGTAGCCCAGAATCTGAAAATCATTTATTCTAGAAATATCCCATCTTTACTTCCCAGACGACATTTTTCTGGTATAACTTTTTCTAATGCAGAAAGTTTTTGTTGTTAGTTTCTGGTTATTTCTGCTCCTGTTTTGACTTAAAATGAGCTCTGTTTCAGCAATGACTGATCTCATGTTTAAACCTTTTCTATAAATGCCTAAGTGTCTGGAGTGATTCTCAGCAGATGGTTTTGGAAAGGAAAAGCCTAATATCTTTCACAGGTAATTTCTGAAATCTCTAAAGGAAGAGCCAGATCAGGGCAAGCTATAAAACACAGGCAGAAGCAGGCTTCATAAAGCAACATTTATAGTTCTAGTATTAAAGGAATTTATAACATACTGTTCCTATCATTCCTAGGAAGATTTAAATCTGTATTTGTGAATATACCAAGGACTGTGAAATATTTAACCACTCAATAGAGGTTATTCCTGTCTTATGAGTTGCCATGTTGCAGTTTAAAATGATAAAAAAGCATTTCTGAAAGAGTCACGTGAAGAATGAATCCTTCTCTTCCACATCCCTTCCCCCGCTCTCCCAGAAAAAAAAAAAAAGAAAAAACAAAACAAAAAAAGACTTAGAGAACCTAAATACCTTAAATTGTGTTTTCTGGGTTCAGGTTGTCTTTGTATAACAAGTAAGTAAAGTAAGTTTGGTGCAAAAGAATAATAGTATGCACTCTGTAGGTGCTTAGAAACATAAACAAAAAATCATATAAATAGCTTTAACTAAGGGGCAGCAAAATGTTTTATTTTGATACTAAACCCATGCTTACGCTAAGCTAGGATAAAAAAAAATCTGAAAAAAAAAAAGAACATTTTATGGTGCAGCCATATTGCTAACTGGGGAAGAAGAGGATCATTTCCTCCTAGAATGACTCTTTGTTTAGCTCGTGCTTTGCAGTATCTTTCAAATAAATAAATTTTTGCAGGTAAATAAAGTACCTGACTACATTTTCAAACCCCTTTTAAAGAACCACATGTTCCCAAACAACATCTATTTCCATCAACTTTTTACATTAAGAAACTCTTTCTAATATGTTTCATTTTGTCAACAAGATGAATGATTATGTTAATAACAATAATTCAAGAAATAAAAATACAGTAGCATTCTATAAAAGGTGAAGTGAAATGATATAGACTATAAACTGCATCTTAACTTATGCACATATAAATTTTGAATTTTTGATGATGAGAGTTTTACTTCTCAAAAAAAAAAACACAACTCATGTCTGAATTAAAAGAAAAGAAAAAGTGTGTGGCTAAGGAATAGACATAAAATTTGCATTAATTCTTTTTCTCCACCATGATGAGGTCGGTATGTGGCTGAAGTACGTTTGATTTTTTGCTTGCTATAGTCATTAAGGAAAATCAGAACAAACCCCCTAATTACAATTCTGAATATAGAAATTCTCTGGTATCTCAAGTTGCAGACTGAGCCATATGTTGGTTTCAGGAACTTTTGGGGTCTTTGTGCATTGCGTATCTGAGAAATATGGGAAATTATCTATTTTTAGATGTCTTTAAGTAGTCTAGTCCTTCCTTTTTAGAAAATCCCACGTACAGGTGCTCGGCCAATGTTTAAAAAGTAGTGATGGGAACACCACAATATCAATGTTTGCCTTGCTTGGGACTCTACCTACAAATATCTATTTGAGGACCTGGACCGTATCATGTAATATCACTGTATAGAGGACCAGGTATCATGGGAAATAAAGTGATGAGAAGCCAACAGACATGGAAATGTTGCCATATGCCTTGTAGGAAATTCATGCAGCAGTTCCTCTGACCTGGAGACGATGGCCTCAAAGGAGGTAGAACTGCCTTAGATCAGTCTTTAAAATTAATACTTGATTAGCAAGGCAGGCTGGTTATCCCAGTTCCTATGGCTTTTACTTATCTGTATATTGAAGCTGACACACTTCCAGCGTTGAGCTCCCCATCTTTCTGTTTATTATGTGTAACACTTCCTTATTATTTATAAGCCTAGATTAATTGCTGTAGTAACTTCAGCCTCACCCTCAAAGACATCTGGAAATGTCAAGCACAAAAAAATATCAATAAAAAGGGGTAAGTCCTCACTGTAAGTTTAATGTTAAATATAGATCCCTCTGGATGAGATTTACCTGTTTTCTGACAATGCTCTTTTCAGGTTTCTCCACCACCACCCCTGCAGTTAATACAGAGGAGCATTATATTTCTGCCAGTAAAAGATTATGCTGGTAAATCAACATGTTTTATTTGAAAGCAGAGGCTATCCAGGGACAGAGACTGATAACGGAGCCTATTCTTTATTAAGAGACTTTTAGGTTTAGCTTTCAGTAAAAGAGCCTTATTTAAATAGAAAGATTTTGGGTTGCTTCCTATGGGAGTCATAAGCAGCCTGTAAATGGACAGAGTTTTACAAATGAGAGTATGTTAGGACTTCAGAATTACCAAGGCAGTTTTCTACCAAAAGTGCAGAATAGTCCTTTTATATTTTCTTTGAAGATAAAAACTGCAAATTAGACATTAAAAATGAATCAAATTCACACGGTAAGAAAAAATGATGGTAAGTGAAACATAAAATTTCATTCTAGTTTAAATAATTTGGATCTGGATTAATAAAGTGTTCTTCCGTTCTCAGAGCCACATCTGAAGCAACATGAAGAGACAGCCTGGCCAGTTATGCTATAAGCTGTTAAGCTGTATTTCTTTCTGCCCTTTTTTTTTTTTTTTCCTTGAATATGTATTTGTTGGTGGCAAGAGGATGCTACGGAGAAAGGGTGTGGGCAAAGGCTAAAGGCTAGGACATTAGCTAGACAGCCAAAGGATCTGCTCAGCAGTAAGGCCAGCTTATGGGACCAGGAGCAGGTCAGCATATGCCTAAAAGCCTCAGAGCACTAATTCAACTTCTTCCAAATTTTTGATATCTTTTCCATGCTGCAAGGACAGCACAGTCTTTCTGCAGTGTTGAATTCACTTCAGATATCAAGAAGACAGCCATGCACAGGAAGAGTTAGGCTAGTCCTTTCCTCTGCTCCTCCTCCATGCTGTATATAAGGGTTTGCATTAGTTTTCATGTTATCACAGCAGCCAGCACGCAGCCACATCTTTTCTCAAGCCATCTTCGACATTCTGAGAGCAGTGCTCTGCGCTGAACAGTAAAGATTTCCTACATGCTTTAGCAGAGGTTTTACATGCTGTGGATCTTCTCTAATGTTAGAAAGGCTGTAGGGGTCTGTTACTATGGTTTCACGCTATCCTTTTGCAGCCAGAGTCAGTATAATGGTACTTCATTTCTCTAATTTTCACTCATCTGTCCCTCCTTATAACATGGTCAAGAATTACTGTTCACCTGAAGCATTAATAGTTATGGCTGTTTATCACCAAGAAGTCAAAATTAATCTTTTTTGCCTCTTTTCATGTAAAGTCAATTCTTTCTTTTGCAGAAGGATCATAGGGAACACACGGGGTCAAAGCAGCCCCAAGAACAGGGATCCCAGTTGCCCATCAATCCTTCCTGCCTAAAGCAGGCAACAAAACCAAGCATCTTTCTAACACTGGGCAAGTTTATTTTCTGATATGAACTGGCAATGTAAGTGTAACGTCCATTCTACACTATTCCAAGTGGTAGGGAAAGGGAGACAGACATCTTATTTTACAGAGGGGAAACATTTAGGGATATTCTTTCTGCTGTGTTAGGAGTGCTCACTTCTCTGCAAATTAGCTGAATTTGTGAAAAGAAATCTAAAGAGAGGGAGAAAAATCTACTTTCCATATCCCTTCTTTTTATTTCTTAATTACAGACTTTAGCAATTTAAGCGTTCCAGCTATACACCCTTCAAAGACATCCTTTGTTAGATATTAACCAGCCTACAATTTTCTATGTCTTCTTGTCCCTATCTCTGTTGTCCATTTCCATCCTATTAAGCTATCCAGAGATGTATTCATTGACATGCTATTTGAATTGCTATTACTAGGCAACATCTATGATTCTGAAGAATAGCCAGATTAATAATGTGACTTTCTAGTTGCTATGTGAAAAACAGCCACTTAGAATCAGGTGGATATTTTTGGCTACTGCTCAGTCCTTATTAATGTATGCTTCCTTTTAAGTATGGTTAAATTACTAGCCCTGGAATTTATAATATTGAGCAAAACGTTGTGAAAAACAGATTTCTTTTTTTTATATAATGTATGTTTCATCTAGCATCTCTGTAGCACATTAATCTCTGAATAACTTTCAACTGGTACCATAACATGGATGTTAAGAGCAGAAATTAGAGCTGAAAACACCTATTCAGTCTTCTATTCCGTGTATTCACTTGATTGTTCCCTGAAGAATATTTTCCAGTGCTTTGTCTCATCTAGATTTAAATGTACCTAGCAATAAGGCTTCTATTACTTCCCTTTGGAGATTGTGTCACTATGTAATAGATGTCACTATTGGGAATTTTTACCGTATTCAATCTTGGAAAGATATTTCACCTTCAAGAAATACAAAAGAGAGGAAAACATAATAAGAAGCAAAAATATTTATTGGCTAGAAGAGAAGGGAGCAAGAGAGCTCACTACAAACCTGCGATCTTACTACTCTTAAAAGCTCAGTCTTCCAGTGATGCTGTTGCCACTTCCTGTAGCATAAACACTGCTGTTGCATTTTTCAATACCCTTACATGAGCTAGAGGCAAATTCTACTCTTGCTATTTGGCAATGTCATTTAGCTCGCCTTTGGCTTTTCTTCTTTGTAACTGCCAGTTTGCTTTGCTCTTGAAAACAAACTACTGAAATACCCATCTAACAGTCAAATTCCTTTAAGTCAGGTTTATTAAAGGAGACAGAAAAAAATGACTGAAACCAGAGAGATTTGTTAAACATATCAAAATTTCTTACTCTTAATGAGTCATCATCTTAGTCCCACAAAGTGAGGCAACCTCCTGTATAAAATACAGGAGGGAGAAATACATGGCTCTGCCTGACCCATGATTTGCAAGGGGGGATTATGAAGATAAGCTATTTTTCAAAGTAGTTCATCAGAGATAGATATAACGTAGTGGTGGCTACACAGGTTACTTGACCACTGGCTAGAAAATAGTGACTGAGGGATATATAGTCACCCATTCTCAGTAACCTTGGCATAGTACATGCCAAACATTTTGACTGGTACTACAAGACAAGAAAAATTGTATTCTGGGATGTAAAATAGCCTAGTCATTGTCAAACTGTGTAATATAAGGCTACGTGGAGAGAAGAGAGTGCTGCAGAATCGGGTAAAGGGCAAGGGAGGTAACAAAAAAAAAAAAAAAAATCACATACCGGCTTGTACACAATAAAGTTTTACAGACAGCCTGGAATGTTAGAGATGAGAAAAAAAATAAAACAAAACAACAACAACAACATATAGAACATACAGAAATTACAGGGAAAGCAACACACACAGCTCTGCATGAAGCCCTAGGCAATTTCCTAGCCAGTGACAGCAGGCTGAGGAGCTAAGCGAGGGTTGTTGCTAGTGGAGCACCCTTGTGCCCCACCAACCCCACACCGGCTGCCCAAGAGCAGTCCTTCTGATAAATCTTTCCTCAGGCCCCAAATCAAAAACCTGCTGCTTCCAGTACAAGCTTCCAGGCACTTTTAGCCTCAGCGCCCTGGACTACAGCCTGCACCCTAAGGGTGCTGCTTCCCCAGCCTGTGGCAGGTGCCTTATCCTGTTGCTCAGCTGTTTTTTTTTTTTTTTTTTTTTCAGCTTACCTGCTTCTTTTCTTGAGTATGCTGAAAGTTTTTTTCCCCACTCTCAAGGTTGCACTTCTTCAATGACCAGCAATTAATTGACCATCTGTGAGTTGTTTATAGCCCTGGGTCCTCTGTTTTCAACTATCTTTTCAAGGCACTTGCTGTTATGCCACGCTTAAACTCATCATAACATGAGACACCTGGTACCAACATCCAGTTCACATAGCCAGTTCTCATAATAAATTGATAACAAGCTTAACGGGTCAGGACAGGGGATTTGCACAGTTAGTATAAGTTAGCATTTTTCACTTGTGCACTGTGTAATTTCCCTGTTCTCTAACTAACACCTCTGTCTTTTTTTGGATATATAGATGGGAAGGTGAAAGACTGACAAGAAGATCTCAGAGTTATTGAACTAAATCCAGAATACTACTAGCCTCTTCTTCCCCTCCTCAGATAGTCCTCTGATTCACCAACAGCCACTTTTATGGATTCTTTTTTTTTTTTTTTTTTTTTTTAATTTTCATGCTGGATATTTAAAACATGTATCCACAGAGTTTCTGATCCTGTACAGGAAGGTGTACAGCTTTCTAGTGTCATGTCAATCAAAAACTCTGAAACACTAGCAGACTGTTTTCTGTGCCTCTATGGGCTAAGTTACCTTATTGTCAATGAGTGCATATGTATTTGTAAAATTTAATTTGCTGCTGCATCTAATTGTTTAATCAAGTCAAAAGAGCTCTAGCTGTTTCTTCAGGCTGAATACTTTTTTCCTGTTACATCTTAATATTGTACTTTAATTAAGAAATTAAGACAGACAGTCTATGGTATTTCATAAAAAAAGTATGGATGACATTTTCAGCTTTCTAGGCACTAAACAGAAAGGCAGGTTGAGGTCTGCAGAGAGCAAGTTTCATATTTTGGTGAGAGCCTTTTGTTCTTCCATTATAAAGGAATTTGTTTTCAAGTATAGATCAGACTATAGATCAGCTGCTTAGCCAAGATAATTCTATTCCCGTTTTGATATTTTTGTACCTATTGATCCAAACTCCTTGGCATAATGCTATGCACATCAGTGAAGTTATAGCAAAGATAAATGTATGCATCTTCTTCTACCTAATGATTGTGTATTCATGAGTTGACACAAAATATATAAATGTATCCATGGAATGTAATTCCAAAACACCAGTTTCTTTGCTTTATATTCAAATTGAGAAAAGTTTCCTCTAGAAATGTGATTACAGCAACTTCTAGTTGCTTCAGCTTCTTCAGTGTGCTGCTAAATGCAGGAAAAACTATCATATCTTCAGATTACATTTCCAATAGATATTTACTTAATTAAACTAGGCTTTTTAAATGTCACATCTGTTGGAGAATGTTGTCATTAAATTACATTCACAGTTAAATTTCCAGTGTATTTGCATTTTGTGACACTTTAATTCTCTAAATAATAGCTTTTTTTTTTTTTTCCCTGTATTTTTAAATTGCTACCTAAATACTCAGGCAAATTGATCCCATCTGCATGGCCGTTTTTAAAATCCAGATTAACTTTTTAGAAGTAACCAGACCTGAATTACACCAATTGTAAAAAGCAGTATAGATAGTGACATCTTAGCTGTGGCCTTGAATGCATAACACTGTTCTCAGATTAAAGCATAATTATATAGCAGGGCACCTTGCACTACAAGACTGCAAGAAGATACCACGAGGCCCCAAGCCTACCACATTTAAATAGGGTGTTTGGTTTTGACAGCAGATTATTCTATGGGATTAAGCTTGGAGGTACCTTTTAAGCATAGTGAAATTATGTGCCATGGTTGCACAGGAACAGTCGTCTCTAGGATTTATGATCATGTATAAACCTCCTTTATAACTGCTCAATTTGAGGCTGCTCTGGAAAATTGGATGTGTTGCGTAACCAGGTCCCCAGACCAATCCCAAGTAGAGCAACTAATTTTCCAAATTCCAAGCACCAAAACAATTATAGGTTACTTTCTTCTTGAGTAGCATTTGCAATCAACACAAATAAGAGAACCTCCTTCATCTTCCAACATATCCCTCTACATCTTCAAGAAACACTGTATGACTTCATGCCATACCTCAAATATATCACACGTGACCTCTGTTTCATGCTGTAAAACCCATCTTGGCTGGCTGCACCAACACACTCCTCCTAGAGTATCAAGTAATGCAGAAAGTTCACAAAATAGCTGTGTTATATCTTAAGCTCACAAGCGATCCCGAAGCACAGGGCAATAGAGATATGGCCAGAATGTCTTAAATGTACTAGCTCAAGTGGTGTGATAACTTGCTTTCTGCAAGTCTGGGCTTGCAGACCGACAATTCCTTTGCAGTGCAGATGAGGGGGAGAAGTCACAGATATCCAGAAGGCTGCTCTAGTGAGAGCAGCCTCCCAGGCTGCTTCCATAAGCATGTAGCTTTGCATGCTGCCACTCTGTGCCAGTCTCTCTTCCTTGCCCTCTGAAGCAGATCACAGGATCAGAGGCTCTCAGGAACTTCATGGCCATGTTTCATAATGTATGAGAGGACCAAAACATCTGGAACTATTATTTATATAAGCAGACCCTCTCTGTCCTGTAATGTCTTTCTTGGAGAAAAGTGAAAACAAGAGAAAACTGTTTGCTGCTAAGACCCTGTCAGTGTGGAGGCTACATGGACTCAGGTAATAAAACACTGTAATCACAGATATTTCCAATTTTATAAATTACATGACTTGCCTGTCCCATTGGAGAGACAACACAATCAACGAGAGAAGCTGAACAGTCAGGGCAGTGGTCCCAGCAGTGGGATTCCCCATGGATTTTTCAAGGCTTCTCTTGAGTCTCTGGACTGGGAGAGATGGAACAAAATCCTAGTGATGTAAATCCCTCAGACTCTCTCAGGTTCTCATTATTTTCTGGGTCTTGCTGGAGTCTGTCCCCTTGGCATCTCTCAGGTATGCTTCGTTGCCCCCAGTATGCTTAAGTGCCCTCAGTTGTAGCACTGGCCTTGTTGATGCCTCATTGATGACTTGTTCAGTCCACTGTTTCCAGTTTGGTGTCACTGTTGCTGACGCTCACAATCTGCTTATTCCGGACACTCCTGGAGAGATCCACACTTCTTGACAGGTGGTTTTTGTAGTTTGGCTGTGTGTTTACAGGAGCACACAAAAACTAGTCAAGGGCATATTGTTTGGGACATGCGGCCGGTCATATTTCATCCACTTCTACTGCAGTAAAAGGTGGTTCAAGGTAAGAAGGCTTCTTAGCTTACCACAGAAGCCTTGAAGCTAACTCGAGCTAACTGCTACACCGCTGCAATATGAGCAATGAGATACAACACCGGCAGGCAGGGGAAAGGGGTAGCTGTTTCTGCCTGAAGCAGCTTGAGGAGGAAGAATTTTCCTTCATTCTTCATAGCAAATATATGCATGGCTTTCAAGGGTTGTGTTCTCGCTCTGTCTTCTGCCTGAGAGGCATTGACAGTTCTCTCAATAAAGAGAAAGATTTGCTGTAAATAAATCTGCCCAGAAAATACTCTCTGAATACAAAGCTTTCTGACATTCAGAGTTCTTTTTGTTGTGAAATGTATTATTGAAGGTACTGTTGCATATCACAATGCGATGCGTTCCTGGTTCTTTAACACCCTAGCTGCAAACGCACTTTGTGATCAAATGTCAATAAAATGTGGAATTGAACAGCTTTTCTTTTAATGTTTAAAGAACAAACCTTTATAGCACCTGCTTCTTTATTAGATCCAAAGCTTTTGAAATGTAGTTCTTTTCTTTAACTTTAATCAGGCAGGACATTGTTTTAGATTCTCTTCCCTTTATCTGTGTAGCACATCTAACATGGTATATCCTTATGTTTGCCTCAAGAAGGCCATATGCATTAAAATCAAAAAAACAGAAAAGTTTTTGAAACTGGGTCAGAAAGCCTAACTTTCCCCATTGGCTTAACTGAGTTGCTGTACTTAGAGAGAGGTTGCCGATGTTAACTCATGTATATTTGGATCTGAAATCAGAAATTTGCACAGAGAATTTGCATTTAACAACTTTAATAAGAATCTTCAGCAGTCTGGAGCAAGGACTATTTTAACTGTTTTCTTCTAAAAAAAAAGAATTAAACAGGGCTATATGGGAGGCCTTTTCTGTGTACATAAATACTGTTCATACAAATGGCTTTTGCATAACTTCAATTTACAGTAGTATTTCTATAATAAATATGTATTATTAGTTAAATCATTGGGTAAATATTTCATACTTTTTTTTTTTTCCGTTTGCACTCTAAGATAACAGTTTATGATCTATAGGGTTATAATTCAGAGAGAAATTCTTTCATTGCATCATTATGTTATATTCAATATGCTTTTTATCAACCTATATATGCATCCCCTAGCTATTACTTACTCTAGAACACACAGGGTGTCTTTGCATTTTCTCTCGCAATTAAACTCATGGCACATGATGCCTTCTTTTTAGGGTACAAGATTTGCTGAAGTTCATGGACAAATAATTTAAGTACAGACGAAATATCACTGCAAACTGTGCCCGGTTTGTGAAAAACATAGTATCTACGAATCCCAATGAACGTTTCTCCAAATATAAAATGCAGTCATACTATAGTCCACGTTCAATTTCATCCCCATGCTACCAAGTATCCTATCCGGACTACTGGGAGTTAATAAAATGTGGCCATTAGCGTGAAATTGCTGGAACTAAAGAACAGTCCAAGCAGAGTTATGATTTAATCTTCCTGAAAGCTAGAAGATTTTCTATTCATCATTTCTATACTTATGTGAAATATGACAGCATTACTTGCTAAATCAATAGGAATTACAGTACCAGGGCAGAAGCGCTATAGGTGGATCATATGGTAAATAGTTTACGTCCTTGAATTTTTGTGAGATAAAAGGCCTATCATTGATTCTAAACACACACCAAAAAAAAAAACAAAACAGCAAAACATTTAAAAATCCACTTTTCCCAGAGCAATAGTTCTAATACATTTCAATGTTATTTGTATTAAAAGATTGATTTCCAGAAAATACCTGTAGCCTGAGTTTAAGATAAATATTTAATGGTCTTTTATGTCTGGCTTTCTTAAACCTAGATTCCTTCCATTTAGAACAAACTTAAAAAAATGAATAAATAAAAGCAAAATCTTCAGAACATCTCTTGAATGCCAGATCATAAGTGGAAGGAAAATAGTAGGATTGTTTCCTCTCTCAACAGAGAAAATGTGAGTTTTAAAATTTTTATCACAAGAATAGACCTGCTACTTAATATAAATCCAAGAAGCCATGGAATATATATATATATATATATATATATTTCTTTTCAGAAACAGGTGTCTTGACACAAATTCTGCTCTGTCTGCTGTATCATATGATGGAAGGTGCACTTCCACCATGAAACTGCCTAATCTCTGGAAGGAGATGGAGCATGGCAGCATAGTATGTCTTTTTATAGGCTCTGGTTTCAAATAAGGGCTCCTGACAGCATTACCAGAGGTGAATTTTCAGCTGCTTCTCAGGAGCTCTGGTGCTGATGTTCCTGGCTGTTTAGGCTTGCACCATATCTAAGCTTTTAAAAAGGCAGAATCATTTTTGACATTGATACTGCTAAGTATGTTGTTACCTGCAAAATACCCCATTTCTCTGTGAAAAGCAAGGGAATAATATCAGATATTGTGCTCTTGGAGAACCCAGTTAAAGTTAAATACCTCTATAATTTCAACACTGATGAATACCAATACCACCTGTCTTTACAAAGGTAAAATGGTTTAAATCTCTACTGCTATGCCTGAAGCTGGCAATTCTGCCCAATGATAGGATGATCTGTGCTATATTATCTACCTTATCTTTTTTGTTCTGTAGTCTCTCCTTCTGAAAAGACAGTAATATAGTTGAAAAAAAGTGCGGTCAGGAATAGAGGACAAACTTGTAACTGTAGAAATTGACAGTTGCCTTTTTACGATATTCTGGAAAATTTAAAGGAAGGAGTAAAGACAAAAAAAAATAAGGTGATGAAACAATAGAACATTTACTGTAATATGAAGAAAGCATGCATTCTCTGCTTAGCATGAGCAGTTATGACTCTTTCAAAATACTAAATGCTTTGTTGTTTAGGTGCTCTTGGAAAAATGCATGAGGAATACATGAGGGAATGAAAGCAGTAATTCTTATTTTTTTTAACATAATCATGAGAAAATAAATACTTCTTTTACAAAAGAAAAAAAAACATTTATTTTTATAAAATAAATAGTTTTAATCCTGTAGTTTTAATTCAAATGATTATCTTTCTCTGTAATATTTTACAATATTTTTAAAGTTTCATCTTATCTTTTTATTTTCTGAAAATGGTGGCACTGTCACCTTTGAAAAGTTAGACTATCAAGAGCTCAGTAACCTTTTTGTGCAAAATATGAAATGAAACTAGGCACATATCAGAGCATATATATTCTTAATATGAAGTTGAATAGAACAGGATATTATTGCAGTTGCTTTTCTAAAATGATCACACTCTGCACCGCCACCATCTAAAACCTCCTTTAAACTTAGTGGGCAGGAATGTACTTTGAGCTCATAGGCTACATTATTTATTTTAACAAAACATCTAAAGTTCTTACCCATTTACATTTCAATTCCTTCTGTTATTTAAGGCCTCTAGTGTTGTCTTGGCAATTTTTGTGCGCACTCTCCGACGGATTTTTTTTCAAATTCTTCATTACCCCTAGAAATTATAATGTGTCTTTGAAATTAAATTATATAGTATATAACTTATTGCAGACAGGTAGTGAATATAGTACATAAATGAGTAGCTCCTGTAACCTTGACATATAAGCACATATCCTGTTGGATTTTTCACTTGTTTTCTCTAATAGTTTCTAATGTTTGCAGGTAGTTTGGGGATTTTAATATAAACATTCAAACAGCATACTGATAACATTTCTGTTCATAGTGCCTATCTGATAGGGTCTAAATTTTATTAGTGCTTTATTTCTGCTGAGTGTAAGATTGGCTCTGAATTTCATATCTTAGTTATTTTGAATCCCTCATGATTCTATAAATAACATTAGAATCCCTGTGTACTATAGATGTACATTTTACTTCTGTTAAAAATGTGGCAAAATTTATTTCTACCACAATGTAGGGTAATAACACAAAGGACCAAATGCCTTTTTGTAATCATAGATTATACAAAAATACATAGAAGTACACAGTGACACAGTAATTCATTACACTTTCAAACTTTGAAGAAAATTAAGAATATAAAGTATGTAGGGCACAAGAACTCATCTCAGATTTCATGTTTTGCCCTAGAAACTGTTTAAAAGAAAAGGAACTTGAGTCAAATTGTGTTACTGATCACGTACTATTCAAGAAGCACATATTTTAAAAACACTTTTGTGTCTTCTTGGTGATGAAAATAGTCTGTCTGATTCTTGCAAAAAAAAAGGAATTACTTGCTGGATTTTATTAATTTATCTGCAGACTTGTCAGAACCTGAATATTTATAACGGATTTTGACACAGCTCCCTGAGGAAAAACTGACTTGCAAAACATCAGGCTTCATATGCATGTAAGGTAGATTTTCCATTCCCTAAAAAGTCTGTTCTCGTGCATGAAGTTTTGTGGTTTTGAAGAAGATGTCAGTGGTTTAACACTGGAGAAGTTTCATGAAATTCCCTCTTCTCTCATCTTTCTGTCTTAAGATGTATTTAATTCATGTTAGATATTTCTAACTCTCCAAACAGGTTACTAAGGCATTAAGCAAAATGGATGGAAGGCTTTGTCTTTAGCCATATGTGTACCTCTTTTGAGGAATGCTTTTTTGAAAGTACTGTCAATTTCTTGGGTTTCTTCATTTGCCAGTGTGCGTAGCAGCAGTTTGGGTTTTTTTCCAATACATCGTGAAGGAACTTGTCTGACTTTTCGAAAGAACCACTGGAAGTTCATAAGAGGACTGTGATCAGACATGTAGCTCTTGACTGCTTTTACACTGAAGATGGCATGAAGTACAACAAAACTGAGACACCATCTGGAATATTTCCCTAAATGTAACCTACCTATAGATCTAAAGCGCAGCAATTGTCTATGGGGATTAATGGGAAAGGAAAAGGGCTGGAGGAAAAGCAGGAGGTTCCCACCATGGTAGAGCACCTGGCTCTTATGATAGCCAAAGAAGTGCACTGCAGAGCAAAAGCCTATATGTATTTTCCTGTAAATCCATTGATGCGCTTTTCAGGCTTGTTCCTCAGCCATACTGTCTTGAAAGAAGCATTTGTTCCTCTGGGAGAAGCCTAAGTAGGCTTTAAGACAGATGTGTCACTGTCTTGGTTTTATTTGGAGGCTACAGAAATAATGTGATTTACCTCGTCTGAGAGGCCAATTGGACTTGGACAGATCTTTGGCCTTAAAAACTTTCATGACTATCGTGCAGGATTTTGTGGCCAGGGAACACTTCCTTATCTTGCTCCTACTTTCCTGTTCCGCAGGAAGGAGGGTGGTAAAGGGGACTGTGTGCCATCTTCTGTGCCTCCAGCATGAGTGGGAATGCTCTTCCTGAGGCTCCCAATTACGGCTCTGTAGCCCAAAGCCCTCTGGCCACTTGGTTCAAAAGTAGTTGCTCAAAGGCTTGGTCCTAGGAGCCGCTGGTAGAACAAACATGACATTTTGCTAATTAGTAAAATACTTGGCAATTTAATTTGCAAGTGTCTTTTACAATGAAAGAGCTGCACAGTTTAATAAGCTTAATGCATTCTTGGGCATATTTGAGTTTGGGGGAGTTTGAAATTATTTTTGCTCAAGTGAATCTCAAGACTGCATACACAGAATGAACTAAATTCATGTTAAGACCATGAGCAACTATACATCTCCCACATGGGTCTCTAAATTATTGAACACACAGAAGAATGTTTTGCAGCCTTGATTAGGGAATTGTTAATCAGGCTCATAATAGTATGTGGGTCAAAAACCAATTAAAAGAGTCTGACTAGAATTTTTGATTAGGCTGCTATTAGAAACATTGCTTATTAAACAAAATAGAAAGATGGAATATATTCATAACTATATATATATATATATTTTCCATGCTCTGAAAACAGTATGACCGTTTGAGCAGCAATAAAGCATTAAGTTAGCTATCAATTACTAACCTCAGGAATCTAGAAAGAGTTTGGCTGATGAAAAGCTTATTCAGCCCTTGACAAATACTTGGCTCTCACAATAGTTTATTTAAAATACCATTGCAGCAGCCCTAGATCTGGCTTTTATTTTTGTATCTTTCAAACAAATAAACTGTGTAGTGTTTTTAGTGAGGCTTTGAAGTTCAATCTGTTCTGGCAAGGCAGTGGTACTTCACAAATAGTAAAAATACAATTCCTGCTGTTACTTATCCCGCAGAACCATTTTCTTATCAGAAAGGCTTGCAAAACAAATGAGCAGCTGGATCTCTGCTAACTGTAAAGTTTTGTAAAACTGTGCCATTGAGACAGTAAAGGAACATTGCAACAACTCCAGCATTTCAAAATGCACAAAAAAAATCCCAAAGATAAATATGAGGTATGGTATTTTTAATCATCAAAGAAAGATGGTAAGCATATCATTTCATCACATCTTCACATTTGTCTCACAGAAAGATAAACATAATTTCACTGTATTAGAAACTTGTACAAGATAAGGCTTTGTCCTTTAAACATGCCTGCGTGTGCCTAAAGCACTTATAAATATTTGAAATGAGCAAACGTATTATATTGCTCTTTATTAAAAAAAAGACTTTTTTTTTCTTCAGTCCAAAAATCTTTTTGAAAAAAAAATAATTTCCAAGGAGAAAATAATGTTTGTTATTAGGTGAAGGATGCTAAAGTGTGGAAATATCCTTGTGAGCCACATGCTGAAACTGAATTTCAGATAAATCCAAATTAACAAATCCCAAAGAGGAGGGGGATACTGAAGAGATTGTCATGCAAGAAGAATACTCAAGTAAACAGGATTATCAGTAATGACGCACTCAAGCTGCGAAGAGAAGATTTCAGAGGAGTAAGGGAACCAAGTATGCTTTGGAGGAATTACAGGATGCACCCGTGCCTTGGCTCTTTCCAGGGTAGCATGCTTATTTTTTTATAAGAATCTCAGATGGACAGGTGACAAGGTTGTTTTCTCTATCAATCCTCAAAAAAAAATCTGTTTTTTACAATTAAATGTCTTATGAGGAAGAGGTTATTCTAAGGGGGAAAAAAGGAAATGTATGTCTGTTATGCATTTGAGAATTATTTTGATAAGGGACCTTTGTACCTGTTTTTTAATATATTCTTATATATTTATTCACAAAATAGAGATCTCAGACTTAAGAAATTTTACAAATATACATGTTGATAGCTTTAAATTTGAAATCATTTTTGGACCAAATCAAACCTTCAGAAGCAAGTAGTTTCAGGTGAATCATTTAGAAAGTATCAACAGTAGCATCTTTGGGCATGGCCTTACAAACACCTTCACAAGACCTGAAATCAGTTCCAAAAGTCACAGGTGTTTTAAATCCCATTATAAATAGGGCTGGCAGAAGTATGATATAAATAACAATGTTTTGTCAAGAACAGAGTAGACTGAAAGCTAAAGGAGAGGATCAACAACGTAGACAATCTCCAGCTAATTAGTAAGGCCCGTGGACTGTTTCCTGGCACAGAAGTTAGAGGGTAAAAGACCTGCTGTGTTCTCACTTCAGAACACAGTTTAGCTTTGGCTCTTCTGGCTCCACAAGAACAACAGTTATCTTTTGTGTGCATTGTCATTTCTCAGCACCTGATACAGTGCCTGAATCCAGCCTAGACCTGTACTGACCAAAACTCTCCGCTGGCAGTAACTCCTGGAGGTAGTTTCCCTTGAACCATGCCTGGGCATAGCCTGGGAGCATGTAGGAGGGCTCAAAATTACGTCGGGCATCTTGCTGACAGCACGTCAATGAGTGCAATCCTTGCTTTAGGTTCCTTCTTCTTCTTTTGCGTGTCCATATGGACGTTGCCGGAGAGGCTGGGCTTAGTCTCAAAGGGCTGACCACTTAGGCTTCTCCTCTTCTAAAATAAGAATACATCCAGAACTCTTAAAATTAGCTCTTCTTCTGGATTTCTTTCTGGAAGTGTCTGTCTTTGCTGACTGTAAGAAACAGAATTTGCACATATTTTTCTCTGTCTCTGAAAAGGCCTCAAGGCATCCTTATATAACTAATGCGAAAGCAACATTATATGTCCCATTATGATATTAAGCAAACTGAAATCTGTTTAACATTCCAGTAACAGTAGGAGAAGATAGGAGTGTTTTATCATATCCCCTATTTTACCACTAGAGAAGCAAATGCAGAAAGGGCATATGCACTTCCTACTATTACAGTCATCATAACTAGCAGTGTAAAAGGGACAATGAATTTTTTATGCTATGTTGCAAGAACCTTCTCAATATTATAGCTGGAACCATGCTGCCTAAGGCAATTCTGTATAGAAGGTTGCTTGAGTCACTAGGTGTGGTCTTGCTGAATTTAAGTGTTATGATTCCAGAAATTTCTGTGATTTTGTTAGACATGTAGAAATAAAATATGCCCAATACAATTTAAAGATGATGAATGCGCATGAATGTGTGGAAACGTCATGGTTATTGGTCTATTTTTAAGATATTAAATGTTATATAAATTTGCTCTATTAAAATTTACATAAATTTATATATATATAAATTTGCTCTGTATAAAATATGCTCTAAGTATCCCTGCCTGAGTAGGGGGGGGTTGTCTAGATGATCTCTAGAGGTCCCTTCCAAGCTCAACCATTCTCTGATTTTGTGAAATTTTAAAATACTGTCATAAAAACATTGTGGTTGGAAAAGACCCTTAAGATGATCAAGTCCAACTGTAAACCCATCCATAGATGGTTTTTCCTTTTAATGCTCCCCCACAGTGACTCAGAACCTTTATTTGATGTCCTTCTAGAGGCAGGTGAAGGAACCCCATTGCCTCTAAAAAGGAACTCAAATCTACGCTTAGTCTAATGGATTCACAGCTGGAGTTTTCCTCTTGGATTGGAGCTCTTGGATTCACAGCTGGAGTTTTGCAGGCGGCACTGTTTTGCTTGCAGTATCTTGACTATGCACCTTTACAAACCACATTTTGGCTGTTTTTGTCCTCACAGTAAAATGAAAGATGTCAAATCACACGGAACATTATTGTTTTACTTTTTATTATACTAAAGGAAATGTTTTTACTTCCAGAATTCTTTACTATCCCATTCCTTTCCACCTTAACTTTCTTAATTTCCTCTTTTGACTATACCTCTCTAAAGCTTTCTCAACAACTGCATTTTTTTGCTCATGACTTATGGCTCTTCACCTCTAAAAATCCACAAATGACCTTTCTGCTATTACTAACCAGCTTTGAAAGTCAGCTTGAAGCTTTTCTACAATAGCCCCTGAAAATGTGTAACTATTTCAGAAGTAATTATGATCCCTTTTCTATAACTACTTGGACAGTGTGGTCTACATAGGTAGATGTGTGCTGTGACCTCTGCCACAAAATGTATAGACTAAAAGGAAGGACATGGAGAATAAATAAGCTGATTCAGGGGGACTGAATTATTTAATTCTTAGTAAAGGCATATGCATGTCTGCCAATTCAAACAGCTATTAATTAAAAAAAAAATCAAACTAAGACACAAGCCATTGAACTTTGTATGTCTTACATAAAGTAAATGCTAAAATTCTTGTTCTTCACCAAGATCTTACTCATAAAAAATCAACTTACAATTAAAAACTGACCTTGACAAGTCTGTCAATGTTATGTGTTTTAAATTAAAAACAGAACATATACATTCTGCAACATTCCTGGTGCAATAAATTAGAGGCGGGACAATTTGATTTAAGATCTGATTATGTATTGCTCTTTGGATTTTAGTTTTCTGAGATAGATGTTAACATAAAGGCAAAGGAGCTTTTTAAAAGCAATTTAATTTGCAGATCATCTTCATATCTCTTTAGAAGGCTGCAAGTTACAGGACTATATGGTCAGTCAAATGGTGCACAATGAACCTACCCTATGCTGCTTGCATCATCTTCTTGAAATGGCAGAGAGATAGCCAATATGAAGGGTGTATAAAGATTTATTATTGTGATGGAACCAAGCCAGAAAATTTCTCTGGTCCCCAATAGTAAGCCCAGAGAATCAGTGCCTCTCTTGCCTCTGGTACATGCTTAGAAAAAACATATTTTTGAATGTAGCATGAACAAACCCAAAAGGTCAAGTATGCATCTGGTAAATGGCAGTGATGTAAATCTAGCAGCTTGGATATATCTAAATAATATGTATCTTGGGGATACTCTGCTAAAAAAAAATTTCCTTTCTGCTCAGTATTAAGTAAACTCCCAAGACTCAATATACCACTGCTCTTCTTAAACCCTTAAACCTAAATTTAGACTTAGAAAAGCAGGTAGGCACCTGTAAGGCTTGGTATGATTGCAATTATTATGAAATCTAATTTTGTTTTGGTAACAATGAAAGAAGCATAGGTGGGAACAAGTCATAATCTTGCCTGTCTGCTTTAAAACAGTGTTATTTATACTTATCCAAAAGTTGTTATTTGTCATATTGTACTTAAGAATAATGAGCTGTTAAAATAATAATTCAAGATGTAGTGGACATACTGTATGCTTTATGTAAGCTTCCACAACGCACACTCTAGAGCAAAGTGTAATATTATGAATACGCTATGATAGTTATGCTCCTTGTCTGAAGCCAGTAGGATGTGGCACTGACAGAAAGCCCTGATGCAGGTATTCAAAATAGAATCAGGATTCTGACTCATAAAATAGGAGTAAGAAATGGAGGAAATATTTGTTACACTGTGGAGTTAATACTGAGATGCAAATTGCTTCCCCTCACACTCACTCATACATCTATTCTGAGTCACTCTCCCTGTATGTTCTTTGGTTTTAGATTTGTGTAGAGACATGTAACTTTCTTGCAGCATTGTTATACCTCCCAGTGCTATCCAAATATATATTTATATGTTTTTTCTTGTAAGGTTCCCATGTGTTTTTAATAGATACGTACATTCCCATGCACACCTAGAAACAAAGAGTGAGCCACATCAGCCATGATACATAGTTAGTTACAAGGGCTGAATGCAAAAACATGAAGAAGCCACACATCCTTTGAAAAAAATTAATCTGTAAAGACACAGAAACATAGTGGAAATTGTTCTATAAACTTAATTTAGCATCTCATCTAACAGACAGCTTAACTAACTAATTATTTATTCTTTTCAACATATATAAAATGTGTAATTATTTTCTGCATGAGAGAAAATAGTGAGCCTCAGAATAAGTAACTTTCAGCTCTGATTTTTTAAGTGCTTAAGACATACAAGTTATCTTTTTAGTCTGTTCCTTATGTTTTTACAAGAAAGCTACAATCACTTGCATGTAACAAGTGTAGGATTTTATTTTTATATCATTTAGAGCTAATAGAGCACTAATAGAGCTAAAAGCTGGGCAACCTGTTCATTTAATCCCGAAGTATGCACACTGCCTGCAGTCCAGGTATTGATGTCAATGACAGATCATGACTTTCTCTTTTGGATTCGGCTTAAATTCATTCATTTGGTGCTATTTTTAGATTCTGTGTCTGGGTTGCTGGCAGCTCTGTCAGGGCCTAGTGGCCTTGCCACAAGACCTGTGCAATATCTGTGAGCTTTGTGCAGATATTATTGGTACTGCAGGATTTGCAGGTACTGCCCATTTTTTAGAGCTTAAACATTCACTTCTGTGTTTAAACCTGATCATCTGGAATCCAACAGAGCCATTGGCCAAAGTATTTCACAGAATTTACCTGCAGTTTCACCAGTTTGTTAAAAAGACCTGAGCTTATATGCCAATTTTACTTACTTTTAGGTGTTCTTTGGTGTAATGTCTTACTGAGTTGCAAGGTTTTATCTGACAATTTAAGCCTTTCTCCTTTTCTGCAAGACTTTCTTGGAGGGTCTTAGTGCTTCCACAGACAACAAATGGAAGAGTATTTTCATCTCAAGCCTTCTTTGTGTATATTAGCCTGCCATTAATTCTTCTTTTTTATTTTTAAAAGAAATCTCATTTTAGGATTCTTCAGTGCACAGCTCACTGAAAGCCACAACTGAACTGCACCATAAGGCCCAGTGATAGCAAGGTCTAAGTCCCAAACTGATGCCTGAGAAGCACAGGAGCATGTTGTTGAGAAAAGGTAACAGAGGGAAGGCTGGTGAGCACAGAAAAGTCCGCAAAGACCCTGCAGAGGCAGCTTTTCCACATCTGCAGGCTCCAAGCCAACTAAATATCTTCCAAGGAGAATCTCCTGGGTATTCATCCTCTCTCCTCCTGCTCCTGCTGCAAATTTATCTCCTAGCAACATTGAAAGAATTGCATTTTTTTTTTTTTGTAAGCATGACTATTTTTGATTTTTTAATGGATTGGGGAAGGAAATCAAATGGACTTTTCTTTTGCCAGTGTACTTAGGATCATACAGGAATGTCCCAGTTCCTTGCTTAATAATCTAATACTGAATCTGGAACTAAAGAAATATATGCTCATTATGCCTTTAAATCAATAAAACACTTCTGTGTGTGGTACACAGACACACTAAAATACCACAGTTTGTTGGCATGATTTTGTCATAAAAGAAATGTTTCATTTGGTATTCTAATCTGCATTTCAATGGTCCTCATGTCCTCATATTCCCAAGTTGTTATCACACTTCTTTTCTGACCCCTTCAAAGTGTTATTGGATGCATTATCGGAAATACTGAAAAAAGTAGATATAAATTTTCAAAGTGAGCAATAATATCTTAGTATCTCTGAAAAGTATACTGCACTTATAATTTTTTTTTTTATATTTTAAACTGAGCAAATATATAGTCCTTACATAACAGTATGAGACTCAACAGAATCTTTCTTGCAAACATTTTGAGGCATGTTTAACAATACTGGCATGCGAAAAAACACTTAATAACTAGTCGGGGTTAATTTTAGTTGTCAATTAGAAGATTCCTTTTTGAGCAAAGAAATTCTAAAACAACCTTCTAATCAGATTAGCAGAGACAATAAAGAGATACTTTTAAAAGATACTTTCCAAACTGAATTTTATAATGAGACACAGTCATGTAAGGCACAGAACTCAGGGGATGCAGGAGATTCTGTCTGGTCTCATGTACCTAGACTTACACCCAGAAGTGGCCAATAGCTTTGTCTTTGGATGTCAGCGTTTGCAGGATAACATAGCTGTTTAACTATATTATAGTAATATCTACTGGATTGGTTATTTTATAGATGCTGTCTTAACATTAGGAATAAATTGAAAAATTTGTCCTTGTATATGGAAAGATTATCTCTCATACTATTTTATAAAATACTTCTCGAGCTACTTCCAGAATAAGAGGACAAAAAAGGTTAATACAATAATTATTTTTAGCTTCACATTTCAATGAAAAAAAGGCAATTTTACTGTATTCATTGTGATTTGAAAGCAGATAAATAATGAATAGTTCAAGTGATAATTACCTTATTTCAATATTTACAGAAAACTGACACTTCATCATCATCAAAGCATATTGAAAATTTTCTTATTATCTGCACAAGTGCCTGACTTCTATAAATATTGAAATTTGGTAATTATATCTAGCACTATTTCTTCCTTAGCTACTTTTCAGAATTGAACAAATTGAAATATCATTTAGTCATTAACGTTTTCCAAATACATATCTGGCTTTGTTTTAATTAGACTGAATAAGTAAAGAAGGTAAGTTGCAAAATAAGGTCAATGAAATAGAATGAAATTATTTAAATATCTGAATTTATCCTCAGTCTATTTCTAAAAGTAATGTCCATTTTACTAGCAACAAGAGAGTCTAACTCACCAAAGGAGCCACTGGCACGTATACATCATGAAATTGTGTTCTCTAACACAGATTTGAGCCAGTCCATTCATGTGAGAACACCATGTGGCCTTCTTAGTTTGATCAGGAAAGATTAGGCTCTCCCCAGGTTGTTATCCCTAATAAATCATTTTGGGCCCAACAAGATTTTTCTGAGTTTATCATCATTGCAATTGTATTTCCTTGATGTTAGTCTATAATTCCATGTGTCTTTACATCAAATAAGTGAGAAGAATTAATATGTGATACAGAATTTATGGACATCTTTAAACTGTAAGCCTGTGCAGTATACTGTGCAAACCTAAATAATAGGACTTTGCAAAAAGAAATTCATATGGACAGTAGGGATGGAAGAGCCACCTGTTTCTAGAGAAAGAGAACAGGCTACTCCATGTAGGTATAGGCTGCAGTTTCATCCAAATAACTTCAAAAATCCTAACTTCAAAATCTCTTGCTCTGTCAACGTATTTCGATATGCTTTGAAGTTTAGCGCTGGCATTGAGGAATCTTTAGGTACGTCTCTTCTAGTAAGTAATAGAGGGCCAGCCTCAGATACTGTCCAGTGAGAGCCCATGTAATTTAATCATTTATATGCACTCCAATAGGTTTGGCCCATGCCAGCTTGCATTCTCCCTTGCTTGCTTCACACTGAGGCAGCACATGTAATCATGAATTACACCTGAGAGTAATTCAGAGTTTTCTGGAGAAGGCAAATTTAGGAATGTAGATACATTGGTCCCACACCAGAGAATGGCCTCAATCTATTTTGCTTGCTTTTTGTTTATTTATTCTCTACTTTCACTTGTCTTCCTCTTTAATAAGATGCATTGATCACTAGCATTTTTAGCCAGACAGCTTGGATGGGATTTGACTCATCTATCCTAAGGTATCAAGGGACTAGCCTCTTTACCTGCCGATAGAGAGAAAAGAACACTCCTAGGACACATTTTTCAGCTGAGCTATATTACACATTTATCTTAGCATGATACGAACTATGACCAGAAGTGTTTCACTGAGTATAGATGGAACTAAACAACTAACTCAGGTGTAGGTGTCTAATGTGTTCATGATGAGTATTTTGAACATAGATCAGATGAAGTCTATCCCTTACCCCTTTCTAGGTTTCTCCTTGTATAACATAAGACACATGGCACGTGCACTTCGTAGAGATGAGTATCCTACACATACTTCAAATAAATACTGATCGTTTTCTTTAAATAGGAGTTCAAGTAATCTGCGCTCTTTTTAGATGCTTACTTCCCTAAGAATACCGCATGGATCACATGAAATAAAAGAAGTACCTGATTTTTTTTCCACATCCTGTCACATATATATAATATAAGGGCTATAATGTGGTCACAACAGTGCCTGATGATAAAGGAATTCAGCATGAAATTAGGCTGTAATTAACGACTTACAAATTTGCATTTACTCCTCCGTCTCTAGGATTCAAGTAGCTGCAAACTAAACCAAGACAAATGTGTATTTTCAGCACTTACTATATTTTCCTGTTAGAAAGAGCAATGAAAGTAAAAATGTCATTATTCATAACTCAAAGATACATAGCCAGTCCAAGATGTCTAAAAAAAGGCAAAAGTATGGCATTATTTTCCCAAACTGCTGTCACAAGGAAAATTAATGAGATGTCCTTATGCAAATATTCCACTGGTGAAATTGGTAATAAAACTCTTGGCTATCTGCTTACTGTCATTTGATTTTGATTCTTCTGATGAAAGAGAGCTAAAAAGGAAGTTACTTCTCTAATCATTCAATATGCTACAGAAGACAATCACTGATGATGGTCCCTTATTGGTGCACTTATCAGAAGGCACAATGAACCCCCAACATCTTGTTCAGTGGCCTTTTAAGGCAGGCCAAAGGAAATCAGGAAGACATAATTTTGACAAGAAATGTTGAGAGCAATATCAGAGTTGCAATTTATTAAAGGAAACTGGAAATGTATAATGCAAAGGATTTTCATCCTACAGAAAGTAAATCATGTTATTAAAAATGACTTAAAAATATAAAACCAATAACAGAACAGAGCTAGCTAGTAATAGTTTAGAGAGTAGGACTGAAAATATTGGCACTATAAAAAAAATTATATTTGTCTGAAACATCTTTTTTTTCTGCCATACTGTCTAAAGTATTCCTCATTCTTATTATTTTAATTTAGGAATGTGTGGTTGTTATTCTACTGAAGAAAAGCAACATCTTTTCCACAATGTATAAACCTCATTTCCATTACTTCAGTCATGTCTCTTCGTGTGAGAAGCAAAGGTTCTTTATCTCACAGCGCCAAGGACAAGAAAAGGAACCCAGAAAGAAAGGGAGAACATGGAAAATAACACAAAAAAGCGAGTCACTGGGTGATACGCTATTTTACATGCAATAAGCTTTTGGTAGAATAAAGTATAAGGGTTGCCTCAGCCCCTGTAGTCCTGAAGTTTGTCTGCTTTAATTCCAAAGTTCTTGTGCCTTCAAGAGGTGGGCACCTCTGCTCCTCTGGCAAGCAAAGCTTTTTTTTCTGAAGAGCCACATAAGAGTGGCCCCACAAACAGCACCTTAAGACACAAGGCTTTAAGAGCTGGATCAGAATGGAAACTGATGTCCCACAGCAGACAACCATGCAAAATCTCCCAAAGTATTCACACAGCGTCCAGTTTCCAATCCACAAAACTATCCTCCAATCCTACTAACATGAAATACCTATGGCATAGAAGTGCATAAGCCAAACTACAGCATGCTCTAAAGATCAAACAGGAACTTGAGGGCATATTCAGCAAAGTCACCTAATAAAACGTGAAATATTCCAGATTTCTGTATCATCATTTTCCAAGGTTCTCAAGGAAGCTTTGCAAATACTGTGCTGTTATTGCTTTGGCAAGGGGAGATGGTATATTCAAGTAAAGAACATTCCAAACATTCTGTGTTTTATGGGGAATCAGAAGGAGGTATTCCAGAGTTTCAAGAGATCAGGAGCCCCAAATTTATCATCATTCTATGTGTCCACTAAAACTAGAATATTTGATTCATACTATGAAAATTACAATAGTAGAATTATTTGTTTTTAAATTACACCTACATTATCTTCCTGTTTACAACTAATTAAAAACTGTTTTGAGTTTTACATGTCACATATTTCTTAAATAAAGTATTTTTGTTCCAAATAATGATATCTTTTAGAATTGCTAAACTAGAAACAATCAGGCTTTAACTCCAGAACACAATATGCTTAAATCAGAAATAAATTTCTCCAAATATTTTAAATGTTTGACTATCAATGAGTTATGAAAAGTGAATACATTTATAATCATGCATAGCTTACAATAGATTTACAAAAAGGAATAATTTTAACACATTAACACTTCTAATGCATTCTTTTTATTTAAGAGATGCATATTTCAGTACGAATGACTTACTGAATTATGAGATTGCTTTTATTATCTGTCTTTATTTCATTTTGAATGTGTTATGGTTTATTCTAACCTGCCAGCAACCACTTTGACTCTCCTTACTTCATTTTCAGAAAATGCCATTTTCATTTTATGTATCTTTTAAATATATCCAAGCTATTTATGATGAATTATGAAAAATTAAAATATATTTTATGTTATTACAGTTGAATTGTCAATCATAAGTGCTTTGTAGATGTTTAGAATTATTAGGTTTTTGTCTACTTCTAAATTTAATTGCAAATGTTCAGATTACCAATATTTTTTCTTTTTTAATAACTTACAAAAAGCAAGCCAGAAGGAAGATTTTGCTGCATGCACTGACTGTACATGATGTAAAGAAATGACTCAGTAACGGGGGTCTAGAATCACACACACATACATGCAAGAAGCCATGTTAGTAGGTAAATTTGCTCTGTGTCTTTTGTTCTGAAAATTCAGAATGGCATGCATTAAGCTAGCCTTAATTTCAGGCATAATAATGCAATATAGACTATATACAAGGTTGGATTACAATAAATAAAGATGTAGCTGATGCTGCCAATTCAGTGTAGGGAATGATCACCTCAAGTAGATGTGATCCACTTCAGGTAAACACATGGGATGTGACTCAGTTGCCACTGCGTTTGAGATGCCTTAGTATGTGCTTCCAAGTCTACAGCTGTGAATCCAGAAGAATATGGGTCTGTCAAGGGTTTTTCATCATCTCTGTCATCTCTGTGCAGGTACTAGTGGGCACATCAAATGGCTCAAGATGCTTATTGCTTAGATACCTGAAAGAAACTCCCTAGGACTACTTGAGGCATAAATGGTTTCTGTGAATTTTTCCAACATGAATTTGTCTAGTCTTCCTACAAGCCCATTTACATATTTATGATCCACAACTCTCTGTGTCAGAAATGCACAGTCTAACTGTACCTATGTTTTGAAACTGACAGTTGACAGACTCATTTGATACCTACAGCTCTTTTGCTGTCAGAGAACAATAGATCAGTTCTTTCCATGTTCAGTCATTTCCCTCCTTAGTAATTTCTTTTCCAAGCTGAAGTCCTAGCCTACTTATTTTAAAACTATTTCCTACTTTTCAGTCATTCTTCGTTTAACTTCTGTTAACATCCTTGTACTTTCTGGGGAGCTATACCCCTAAAAATAAGCTCAATAATTTATGCAAGTGTATAATGACATTGTCCAATTTCTTCTTTATTTCTTTCTTAGTAACTCAGTAGTTATTCCTAATAAGTAATTCCTAATAATTACTTCACCTAATATCTTCATCATGTTCTCCATTATAACTTCAAGATCTTTGCTCTGAGAGATAGCGATTGACTCTTTGAAAACAATTCTTACCCCTTAACATTACGTTTATCCACATTTTATTTCATTAGCCATTTTCTTCCCCAGTCTTTTGGCAGATTTTCATAGCTGGCCCTTGTCTTTGGCCACTTCACTTGTCATGCTCTTTTATGAATGTATTGTACTAGGTTTACAGCTCAAGTTCTTGCGGCACTTCATTGATGATCCCTATCCCCAGTCAAAACTGATCATTTACTCCCACATTCTGTTACTCTTTTGTAAACGAGGACCTTGTACTCATAGTTTCCCTAATAATCTTTGGTGAAAGATCTAGTCTTCCAGATCTTCTTTAGCACTTACTTGTCATAACTAATACGTTAGTCAGCCATGACAAGATGGGAGTCAAAGTGAGAGGCTGTTCACCTATATGTAAGGAGTGAGCATGGATGATATAAGATCTTCTTATGATACTCTGAAGCTAGCTGTCAGGTGAGAATGAATGAGAGTGTGAAGGGCACAAACATAAGCGATTCAGTCACCAAAGCTTGAGAAAGGGAGGATCGTATTTATAAACTAACAAGCTCATAAAAGTATTACAACTACTACATTTTATTATTAAAATGCAATAAAATCAAACTGAATCTTCACATTTTCCCCGCATGTCCCAGTGGGCATTCTACAGGATGAATACAAGAAGAGTTATGAATCAAATATAATTCTGGCTGCAATAAATAAGATCAACAAGCAGCCCTAAGGGTAGCTCCAGCACAGCAGCTTACCATCTTTTTATTAGTTATATAAACAGCCTCAAGGTATTTTGTCATATGCTATTCCCATGGTATCTTTAAAGAAAAAAAAAAAATAAACCTTTTAATCTGCCTGTAAAAGTTTGTAAAATGTAGATCAGCTTTGCAGCCCTTTGCCTTATAACCATACACAGTGAAGACTAATTTGTCCCCTTTAAGCTTTTCACTGCAACCTGCTGCTGTCTTAATCACCCCCCTGAAACTCTGCTCTGTTTATCCTTTCTACAGAGACAGGTGCAAGGGATTTTATTAATGCAATACCTTCTTAAGTGGTTCAGTTTTATCCTTTACTATTGATCCAAAGGTTTAAATCCATTAAGAGGGTGTGAAAAGACACTCTATTCTTTGCTTAGTAAAATCCACTCTAGAAAAGATAGACCACAGTGCTCTTTCCTTTTCCATACCTGTATTTTGTCCTGTGATACCCTAGGCCAATAAAAAGTTACAGGAAATTTTCATCTAGTACTGTTTTTTTGTTGTTGTTGTTGTTTTGTTTGTTTTTTTTCTGCCTGACAATCTTGAGGTGATTTATTCAGCTTTTTAAGTTGATATATTTTACTTTTTGTAATTATTTTAAATATATATATAATATATATAATAAATACACAAAATGTATATTATATATTATATAATATGTAATATATAAAATAAAATATATAAATATTACATTATAATTAAATTACATGTTAATTTTATATAATTATATTATTATTAAGTATATATATTATTACTATATAATATATATGAGTCGATATGTATATATATATATACACTCAAAACCCACACTACATTTTTCATATATGTAATATATTGCATCATGTCCTTACAGATCCAGCCAATGACATAACAATGATAACCTATACAGTAATCCTACAGGAGTGCTTTTCAAATACAGAGCATATTCTTTATGAGGATATTAAGGAGTTAGTGAAAGTTCAGTATTACATAATCTGAACTTATATTACTAGTAACTTTTTGGATAAAGCACAGAGGTCTCCTCTTTGCAAGATGATACTAATTTTTATCAAAATGGGGAATTCTTTAATGCATATTGTCTACATGAATTACGATACATCGTAGAATCAGTCCTAGCTTATAGTGCATACTGCCCTAGAGACAAATGCAATGATGGCTTCCTGTCACGAGCGCTGTAGAAGTTAAAGTAAACAAGCACAGGAAGAGAAAGCAGTAAACAAGACAGGAAGGAGCCATTTTTCTCTTTTTTTTTTTTTTTAATAGAAATAAATAAAAATAATGGAGTTTTTGGTCAGGATCCAAGCATTGTCATGCTTAGTCATGAAAAGCACCAACTGCTTATGACAATGGCACCGGTGCCAGCAAAGCAGCGTGTCCCCTTTGCACTGTCTTGCTGCCTTCTTATGCAGTCTTGCTAGGGCAGCAGCCTACTGCTCTGTGCCTCTGATGAATAGCAAAGAGGTAATATTCACATGATTTCCATGATGCAAGGTACTTGATGGGTTTTCTTGAGCTTTTTTTAAACACTTGCTCCAGCATTACTGTCAAAGTATGATACATGTATATATATCTAAAAGAAGGTTTTACGGAACAGCCTAGGCTGAGCGTCTAATGAAAAACAATGTTCAATGGTAGCAAAGAAAAATAATGGTGTATTATTCACACATTTGGTGGAGATATATGGAGGTATGTGGTTGTTGGCATAACAGACATACATCTATTTAAACAGTCTGCATACACAGAAATAGGGAAATAGTTCCCCAGTGAAATATGTATAGATTGAAAGCTATCCTTTTTTTTTTTTTTTTTTTTTTTTTAATATGTAAACTTG